>NCVS01002401.1:0-11310 GCA_003055095.1 Goniozus legneri
GCTTTTTTAAAAAGTGGGGCAACTATCCGGCTTTTACCCTATTACGAAAGATCAAAATAAGACTAATTATGGAACTTAGACAAAATTTTTTGCTTAAATCTTATTAGAACGAAACAAGGTTAATGTTAATGACGAAAAAGTCGGATTTTAATCTGAAGGCAATCAAAAACCGATCAAATAATGTCATAAAAAAGTCTTAAATTGGTCTGAAATGTGAATAATACGGACAAAAAACAACCAAATTCGTATTCAAAATAGAATATAAAATTAATTAAAAAGTATTATAAGTTTAAAAACAGATCAATTTTTTGACCCGGGATATCGTTCCGCTATATTTACTCTAACCCAATTATTCCGTGTGCATTTTGGATCGTGCAATTTTCTAGATCTCGCTCAAATTGAACAACACAGGAGAAAAATTTGGAGACGGCATATCGCGAGAGGGAAACAGGTGAACGGCCTCTGCTCGTATATACACCCGTCGTGTTGAATACGCGTGCGAATCGCGGCGAGCCCAGCGGGGTGTATACGCGAGAACGAGACCTCGGCTCGTAAAAGTGTCGCGACGATCGGACCAAACGATCGTGTCGGATTGCGCGATCTAATTATCGAAACGGTTCTCTTTTACATACAAACTCGATGGAAAATAAAATATAGCCGGTACCCATCGAGCTTTGACCTTATAAATTATTAATAAAGAAAACTACAAGTCTCGCTCGATTAGCCGCTTCCGGCCTCTCGCCGGCTAAGAGAGCATAAATTTTTCGCTCGCGGCGCTTTTTGCCGATATCGCGAAACACACACACTCGTTATCCGGTGGAATGAGTTTCTCGTTTGTTCGGCAGTTTGACGTACAAGCTGTCGATGGTATCGTTCGACAGCGCGAGGTAGAACGAGCCAGGAGGGGAACGGGGGGGTGGGTATATCGGGCGGATTTCCTGTCGACGCGCTCTGCTCGCTGTTTACCTCGAAAATATCGCACTCGGTTGCTTCCTCGATATGGCGGCCTCCGGTAAACAACGAAATCGGACTCCGCCCTCGCAAAACGCCCCCGTCGAATGTCGATATCGTTCGAGTTTTTCGCGAGATTCGCCGTTTGCGTGGACATTTAGCGAGAATTCTAAGTCGACAAATTTTGTCGAACTTGAACAGTATTTTTGCTCGTATTACTCGAGAATATTTCTTAAAATTGCGACTAAAAAATGCGTTAAACTCGGCAATAAAACGAGTGTGATATACCGATTTTTTGACAACCAAACAAATTTTTCGGCTAAAGGTAACGCCTGGGAACGAGTTCACAGTGAAACATAATCTTCTCTCGCTCTCTATCTCGGAATCGCGACGTTCGCGAACATGTGTCAGACATTTTTAATCGCCGGATTAAAATAACTGATGCCCGAAGGTGTAGCGTGTCCCCCGAAATTCCAATACTCTTCCCTGGACGAGGGCGACTGTACTCTGGCCACCCAGAGTGTCGCGTGTGTCCTGTGAGTTATAAGCTCTCCCCTTTTGCCTTCATACGGTGAAAAAAGGGACAATTTTTTTGAGATTATATTCCATCGTGTTATCGACGAAATCTCGAAAACTCAATCTCTGCGGACTTCGAGATGCTCTCGAGAATTGTCGAATCGATGAAAATCGATATCTCGACACCTTTACGTCTTGCCACTGGAAAAAATCGTACGAGCTCCTTCGACTCGGAAAAATATTCGTAGAATTTTAATTCGCGGTAGGCGGCACACGAACATTTGTCGGAGAGCAGTTATGGCAGCTATACAGCGAGTGCATTTCCGGTGGGGCGGTACTTGGGCAAAGACCTTGCGCTCGAGGCCTCCACTTGCCCGCATATGTGCGTTCCAGGTACCACACGACGGCCATGTTTTTTTTTCCTCTTCGCCACACTCTCGCGGGTAACGGCCCAACGCGGATCGAAGGTCAGCCGAGCGATTCTTCGGTCTGTTCTTCGCGAGTTAGCGAGAAAACGAGACTTTTACAGTTACGGGAGCATGACGCCGATTACATTAGAGGAATAGACGCCTCGTTCTAGGAAAAAAGGAGGGAAAAAACGTCGGCGGTGTTGGGCATTCGCGGATAAAAAAATGCAAAGAGCAAGTTGAATCTGGTATGACAACCCGACCGGAACATTATTTATACTAGCCTCGCGCGAGTAAACGAGCTGCCTAGTGCCGTCGGACGCCTATTTTGCAAGCTGGTAGCCGTGTAGTCGCCTTCCAAGAAGAACTCGCGTTTTGTTTGCTTTCTCAACTCAAAGTATATATCGACGAGATTCTTTTTTTTCTACACGAGTGGGTTTTCTTTGAACTGAATACAAAGCGCGGAAAAATCAGCTCCGAGCTCGGCTGCTAATGAAAATTAAAATTCAGTTGAAAGCTGGTCGTATACTCAATTAAAGAATTCAAGTGCTTTTTCATATTCATCTTTCTATTTCCATTTTCTCCCGTCTACTTTTTAGCCGCTAGCGCGCCTATCCATTTGTTCGTAAATAATAATTAAAAATACTCGGTCGTCGAGCTTGCTGCGCCAATATTTGTCCAAAGTGTCTCTGGAATATCTGCATTTCCATGCCCCCTCCAACTTTCGTCTCTCTCTCTCTCTCTCTCTCTCTCTCTCTTTCGCATACTTTTTTGCATTTGGAACAGCTCGTGCCGGGGACGAATTTGCAAGCTTTTAATATAAACGCGACGCGTATAACCGTTGAATCCGACTGTTGTTCCCGTCTCACTCGCTCGCCCAGTTTTCGCGTCTCGTCCCGCGGGCACGGTTTTCACGTCACTCCTTTTTATGAATAAATCCATCGAGTTCTCGCTTTTTTTTTCACCTACGCTACGAATCGTCCTGAAAACTGGAATTTTTTACTCTCCCTCCATCTCCCTCGCGAACGAGCACGCCCTCTTTTACACGAGCGCTTCATCCCCCTGGCACGCCACCCCCGCCCCGTTCCGCGCAACACGCACCACCGTATTTTATATATTCGCGTATACGGCGTGTACCGCCGGAGGCGCGGCTGACAGATCACACGGGATATGCGGCTGCTCGCGCTCGCGCGGGTCGCTTGTGCACGTCAAAGCGTAATCAGCAGACACGGTTCGTCGATATAACCGCCCGGCCGTTCCCTTTAAAACAATCCGGGCCCCTGCTCGCCGATCCCATTGTACTGGAGCGACGTTATTTCATCGACAAGTTCATTATAGCTGCCTGTGTATATAACGCCAGTCATTTTAATTATTATACCTCCGAGCTTCGACTATTTCGCGTTGGCCTCGCAGCTGGACCCGATCGAGCTATTTTGCGTCGATGTCATAGAGCGAGGACCTTTGGGCCAGGGTCAAGGTCGAACGAAGAGTATCCTATCGATTGGGTCGAATACGGTTATATCGCTATCGTGAAATGAAAATTAAGGGAGACCGAAATCTACAAAAGATTTACCGAAATTGTTTGTCCTCGTTTCCTGCTATTTCAGAATAAAAACTACTCTTAAGGTTGTTCGGACATTAAAACGATATTTAGAAAGAAGTCTGAATTTTTAGTATGTTAATAATTGATATCAAATACGCGTAAATTGTAATTCTTAAGTACATCTGACGTACAGTTTTTGTATAATTAATAATTAAAATACCATGATTTAACATGCAGAGCATAGGAAACGTCAATTGTGCAGTGAGTTATATAGTTGCTCTGTAAATAGATACAAAAACAGAAAACTGTTATCTTAATAAATTAACTATTGTAGAATACGCAAAAAATAATAAAAAAGCATTCTGACGTAGGCTTTTAGAGATATTTCAACAAAAAGCGCAGAAAATCCACGAAAATTTCAACTTACGAAAGAATAAACGAGTCAAAAGATAGCTTTTCACTATTATGTATAAATAAATAAACAAATTAATGTTTCTCAAATGTTCACAAATGACATTTAAATTAAAATAATAAATTCACATGTTCAAACTTTTTATTTTATTAAAAGAAAAATTTAGATTTTGTTATGACTAATACGGTACCATCCGAACAACCTTAAAAGTAATTCTGTACTCGCTTTCCTATATTTGCATTTTTATCACATTTTCCAGAATTTGAATTAGCAGGGAAAGCGCACCGTAACTACATTACACGTGATTTTCGTGTACCGAGGTCCGGAATTGCAGTTCTCGCAGTTAGTTGAGATTGATTATATCGCGTAGCACGCGTGCGCTCGCCTCCCGCCGATCCGGAAGAGGGCAACGCGCGCGAGTAGCAAATTTCGCCCACGGGGGCGCTAATGAACGAGCACCGTGGAATGAAAGGACACGCGTACGTACAACGAGGCGAGCGTGTGTTAACGTACGACCCCCCTCGCTCTCGATCGCCACGTGTCGCGGAAAACTCGACGACGTATACCGACCAATCCCGTACCACGCTGACCAACTTTTCTACCATTTTTTGCCCCCGCGCGCGTCAACGTTATGATTGATACCGCCGGAGGCGAAGAAGTTATTGGACTTGGGATCGACTCGGATAATTAGTCGCCGATAGATTTTTTTCCTCGCAAGAAGCTGATTGATTAGTCGCGAGTGAATTTCGAAAAGTACCTCGGGTAATGAGGAGGAGACTAAAAATCGCAATAAATACACGATTCGATTATTCTGGATATTTTCCGGTGAGTCGTAATGAGGCAGGTTGGACAAAACATACGACTCGCACGATAGACAATGAGGAATCCGAAGTAGCGTAGGATAGAAAGAGAGAGGAAGAGGGAGAGAGAGACAAAGAGAGAGAAGAGTGAGATCGCGATCCTTGGAATCGACTCGGGGGGACAATGGCACGTCGACGGAGAATCCTAGGGGTTTATTAAAGCCGTGGTTGGCGATACAGCTCACGTATCCTGCTCTTCCGACGAAGCACCCACTCGTTCCACTATCCTTGCTCATCCTCTCGCTCGCACTGCATTCACCCTAGACCATCCGAAGTCGGGTCACCTACGTTCTACAATCACTCCTCCCTATCCCACCGACTTTGCAGTCTATACGAAATTCGTACTCGTGCTCTCTGCTCGGCTACAACCTCGCGGATAAAATTTTCATCGATACTCTTTGTGAAACAACGTTTCTTTGCAATACAAATTTCTCATCGAGACAGCCGTCAAAGTCGATTGTTACGTTTTTGTAATTTTTATCATCGTTCGTGTTGTTATTGTCGTTGTTCGCTATTTATCAATCGTAAAGTAGAGAAAGCTCGACAAGTGAAAGAGACGCTGAGAGAAAAGCTCTCAGCTTGGGCGATTGTAGATTCCAGACTCGCGAACAGTAAAACTGGTCGACTCGTCATGAATTCACAGAAGCAAAAAAGACGGAGCGTCGTCTTTTTCCCACCGCGAGGATCCTTTGCATGCATTGACTTTATCTCGCTCTCGTTCGTAGCCCGGCGAGAGACATCTCGCTGGTTTTTTATCGAGTGGAGGAGAGCGAGTGCGCGACGTAACGCGTGTAGGGAAGGCGAACGGTGGGTAATCGCGAGCCGAGAAACACGTGTCTACCCAGACCGGCATCGACACCTCGCTCGCGAGGAAACGGGAGGAAAAAGGAGTCGGCGCGTTCGGGGTTTACACGAAATTCGCATTAGGCTGCATCCGCGCGCCCCGCGGCTCGTTTTTGAGAGCGCGAGGGGTCGTCCCCGCCCCGAGGAAGGAGGCAGGGGGGGGGGGGAATAATGCGCGTTATGACGGCTGACGTACACGCTCCTGACATTTGTAGCGCGTTTGTATCGCGGCCTGCGACAATCGTCGATCGTGTTCTCCCGCTTTCGATTGTTCGATTCGAAATGAATAACCATACGCGTACAATCTAATTCACAATGGCAATTTTAGCGCCTTAAGTAGATTAAGCGTGATTCGTGCGTTTCGAAATATTTTCACGGCTGTAAGTAGATTACTTTCAAAATAATGTATTAATATACGAAGTTTTCTTTGAGTAGATTGTATTGAACTTTTTCGGGATCTTATTTTTCTCGATTATTTATGTACCACTGTACGAGATTAGGAGATCTTTTCTCTCTTTTGACGACGAGCGACATAAAACGAGGATTCGGTGACGCTTCACGCCGACGAAAAGGAGCAGACGTCTTTTGTGGAATCGGGCGAGTGGCTCTACTCGAGTCTCGCTCGGTGGACGGAGGTCGGTGTTAGGGTCCTTTGAAAAAACGCCCCGTGATCCTCGAGGACGCGTATCTTTATTAAAAGGATCCCGAACGGGCTATTTCGACTCGACCGTGCGATTTTTCTCCTTTTTTGCTTTTTCTTCCCTTCCACGCTGTTACAGTTAACCAGAGATGTTTGTATCGCTCGTATTCGTTCGAAATTTTTTTACCTATCATCAAGCTGGTTAACGATATTAGTCTGCGGTCAACTACCACCTATTCTAATACTTGTTCTACACTGAAAAAAAAGTATTTTTCTACCTAGAATATTTCTCCTTATGGTAAAAATAAAGGTATTCTTATTTTAACAATACCAAAATATACTATCCATAAGAATAAGTTTATTGAGTTTTAAAAAATTTGGTAGATATTGTTGTTATTAAAATACTAAAATCAATATGGCTGACTTAACCTCGCTTGGTCAACACGTATTAAAACGAACCATGAATTTTGAATAATAACAAGTAATATAATATATTTATATTCATATATTAATTTCATTTATTAGCCATTATTCATGTTTTAAATAGTAGAGATAAAATTTGCATTAAAATACAGTGAATGCTACAAAGAGTTTAGTTTTAGTCCCGCAAAAACCTTGGTATTTTGAAAGGTAAAATATCAATATTCTTAAATCTAAAATATTTAAGTAAAAGTATACTGCGAACAAGAATACTCGGATAAAAAATATTCTGTATTCTGAGTAGACAAATACTTTTTTTCCAGTGTAATATTTATTCTAAGCATTAATTCCTCTTATCGAATAAAATATTTATTTCCATCCACGGAATCCTCTGAAGAATGTAATTGCGAGAATCTAGCGACGTAATAATAACCTTTGAACGCGATTCGTAGAGACATCCTCGTAAACGAGTTACGAAACCGAACTCCGTAACTGTACGTCGTCGTTGCGGTTTGCGATCTCTCGAGCTCGGGAATTGTCTCGAGGTCACAGTTTAGAACGATTCTGGAGAGCGAAGAAAAATAAAAGACTGGTATTTCTCTACGCCGATAGAATAAAACTAGCCGAGTATTCGTGTACCCGAGTCGATTTTTCTTTTTTATTCGCGAGATTTTCGCGTCGCTACTAGACGACTTCCTCCGAGGCTATCTTGCCGGAACTTGCATTAGCGTTTCGTGGCTACCGAGTCGCTGACGCCGTTTCGCTTCCTGGACAAAGTAACCCAACCCCTCCGGGCTGAATAGCCGTAGTAGTCCATTGTAGTCGCGTGTTAACTTATTTACGTGATATATTGTAAAAGTTTAAAAAAATTCTCTCGTACGCTGAAAAAAAGTTCGCTGAACAAACTAAATGTGCATTCGTATATTATGAAAACGGTATTTTGCAAGTTATGCGTATGCATAGTTGGATAATTTGAAAATACTTTTTTTTAGGTAGAAGACCCTGTGAAATCCGATACAAAAAAAAGGTTTATTCGTTTAAGAATTAAAAGTAGAAGGGATTAGAACATCACCCACCTGACTGGCCAATATCGAGTATTTATTGCTCAATTCGCGCTTCTTTGTTTCATAAAAGTGAGAAACGGCTTTAATAACGGGCTACGATGGTAGTGTAATGAGGGGTTGCCCGGAAAGATCGGCACGGGGCTGGCCGAGAACGGATCAGCTGCCGCTAACGTAACCCGTTTCTCGACCTTCTCCTCTGGTTACCCACTCCAAATAGTTACACACACAACCAAATCGATGTAAAAATCGTTATAAAGATCCTTTATCGAGAAAATTCTCATTGAAATTCACCCGAGGATACTCCCGGAAAAATAATCATTCTCGGAGTAACGGGAGGGCGAGGGCGAGGGAGGGAGGTGACGTCGTTTGTATATTTTTCGTCGATATTAAGCATCGATAAAATTACTTCCTCGCGAATCTCTCACAAAGCGACTCTTTTGTCGAGGACGGCTATTATGACGATTTTCGACTCCTCGATATTCTCTCCTTACGCTGGAGGGGTCGGTTTAACGTGATTTCCGCTCGTAATTTCAGGCCCGAGAGTACTCTCTCCTGAAATGACAATCGTCGCGCGACGGGTTTTCATCCCCGCGAAACGAGAAAGAAATTTAGCTCGAAGCGAGAGGAGGAGAAGACGGGGAGGGGAGGGGGCGAGAACGTTTGTTCGAGATCTCGCCTTAGACCGGAGCTTCCAGAGCGTGAATCTGCAATCAAAAGAAAGGAGAGCTGAGAGAGAACCATAAATATAAGAAAAGTCGAACCGAATATGAATCCGAATAGAGACAAATAAATAAAACACTGTCGGACAAGAGAAATTGTATTAACAAAATAAGTGGGATGGAAAAGTGATATTTTAGGGGGCGGAAGAAATGTTTGATAGAGGTGGAGAGATAGCGGCTGTATAAAAAGGGCTGGAAAGCGAATCGCATGCCGTGGAAGAGGAGGAGGGGAGGTGGGAGGATGAAATTCCGAGGGTGCGAAGACCGACGGAAGGGATGGCTTTGTCTGGCTGTGAAAGCTCCCAGAGGGTGCGAGAAGGAGCGAGGGATGAAGGAATACGCCTCGAAGGAAGCCGGATAGCATATCGAGCCGCGGAAAACGCGCATCTTTATTTTACCCACAGTGAGCTACCTCTCTCTCTCTCTCTCTCTCCCGTTCCCCACAAATCTGTCTCGCGGTCCGGAGAAAGAGTGACGAAGGATTCACCTTGAGAACTCCAACTCGCCCGATGAAAAGATTCGTCTCCATTTAATCGGACGAGGATTTATCTCTCCCTGTCGAACAGGAATAGAATGAGAAGCGGTTAACGCTAACCGCGTCTGCTCTTTTTATCAAAAACATATGGTTCGCAAACTATAAATAAATTGAGAACCACATAACCTCGGCTGTCGTCGAAAGTTGGGCCGACGAATTTTTTTCTCTTAATTATAGATTTAGCGCTAACTCGCATATATTTGCTCTCGAAAACGATGTTTGTTCAAGATTAGGCATTTCAGCCCTCAATTACGCATGGCTATGTGACGAAGTTATCGGGTAGAGAACTTTTTGACGTATTCGCGAGATTTTAACGTGAGATACCGTAACGTACAACCGGCAATTTAGTTTACCGATGAAGACACAAAATTAGTCGGAGGTATAGAAAAACAGTTCCTGTCGCGTGCTCCGCGAGTAGAAACGGCGAGCAGACATCGACATCGCTGCTGGCTCGGCTCTCGGCCCGTGTAATTACCGCGTCTTGTACATACACGCGCGTAATTGGCCGATCTCCTCCCGGTTATATCGCCGCGCGCATAATTACAGTTTCGTGTACACCGAGCGTATATAGCGAAGCGCGTCTTACCCAATTATGTAGAACGAAATCTCGTGACGGCAGCTGCTCTCGTTTTTTCTAACAATTGCGACCTTGAAAGAAACGCGTATTCGAAATATCGGTTAAGATTGTTTACTAGGTCCCTTTCGGTTAGGTGTTGAGATTCTGAACAAATCTCCCTAGTAGAAATTAATCAAGTTTCACTTGATTAAATCTAGAAACTGGCCAACAATCAAATCTAGTAACCAGGCAGTAAGCATATCTAGTAACATAATAACAATTACAATTATCATAATTATCACAATTATCACAATCACAATCACAATAACACTAATTATTGTAATAAATAACACTAAGTTTTACTTGATTAAGTCTAGAAACTGGCCAGCAATCAAATCTAGTAACTAGGCAGTAAACATATCCAGTAACATAATCACAATCACAATTATCACAATTACAATAACACAGTCACAATTTTGATAACCTGAAAGCTGTCAGTTTTATTCAAAATCGCCATGTTTTTGTTGATATCTAGTAAAACTGGCCAGTTACTGGCTAAAAACTCGATTTCATTTCTACTAGGGCTTATACGTATAAAGAACAACGAATCGGTGGTCAGCGGTAGTAAAATTATAACACTTTTAGCAGGCTAATAAATCGTTGGTCAAATAGGAAAAGAGCATCGGTGTTTTGCGAATTGATTTGACGCGGTGTTGCGTCGAGCAAAAGACGATAACGCTTGACCCCTCCTCGATCGAAACATCGCTACCGTACAAGTAAAATCGTCGGCTGCGTGCCAAGTAGTTGGCCCGGCACACGGAAGCAAAGCGAACACGATCGAAGACGACGCACGCAAAGCGAGCCCATTAGCCGTCTTGTGTGCAATGTACTCGAGGCGACTTGTCCAGCCGATCGTCACACGTTTATGACCGGAAAACTCGACTAAAGTGTCCGCGAGCTCGTTACCCGAGTACACCGCGCGGCTCGCTCAGACGGTATATTATCCAAGTTTGATAATCGTAACAGAGAGAAAGCGTCCATGGGAGTATCTTCGGGGGTGTCCCGGGTACCGAGTTTAACGCATATTCCGCACGCCGAGTGCGTATAATGTGGCCCAAGTGGCAACGCCGGGGCCTAATGGAGTCACAGTCTCACCGATGTTGGCCGAGCAATTAAGACCGCTTCGCGAACAGAGAATAAATAACGAAATATATCGAGACGAGTACGCGCGGTAAGGTAAAAAGGCTGGCAATTGACTTCTGTAAAACTCGAGGAACATGCTTTTAGTTTTTTCCTCTCTCTCTCTCTCGCGTTCTCTCGATAAGAACATTTCGAGTTGTATCGACATTTGGGTTATTAGCGATTGATATAATATCGTTACAGGGTGAAACATCTTCGATAAATGATCTCAACAGTTTTTATTATATTTTTTATTATTTTATTACGATGCCATAAATGACCATCTTTAGTCGAGATGAGGAACTGTAGCGTTCTCTCAACGTCGGAGAAATGTTTGTTCGTGAGTTTATAGCTAGGATTCCTTATGGCGCGGTTTGTACTCGGCGTGCTGGATATTCCGCAGAGTTCATTTGTCGACACTGGTCATTCTCACCCCTCGTCCGTTCGCCACCCCACGCAGGAACGATTAGTTTTCCCCATAAGCGAGTTTCGAATCGATGACCATCCCTCGCCAGAATCGGAAATCAGATTATGGGTTTCGGAGTTCGTCGGATGTCGCGAAAGTTGTAATAAATTTAAACCCGGACAAAGGAAGATACCTAACGTGAATTATTTTGATTAACAGTTGCGCTAATTCACAAAGTGTTGATCGCGAGCGAAGAGGG
>NCVS01002401.1:11328-29235 GCA_003055095.1 Goniozus legneri
GGGGGGGGTGAGGATCATAAATCGGACAAGGCAGTTACTCGCCGCGAAATTGGCCGGGAAACGTCGTAAAGGAATAAACCCGCCCGGCGCCATAAAGTCCGGCCGGAAATTGTCCCAACGAGGAATCTCCCACTAGAGTGTGTCACGCGTGATGAGATTCCCGTACTCTCCCATAAAGCTGGACAATTGATTATGAATTGAATCTACAAAAATCGTTCCGAGGCGACCGATACACGCAAAAGTTTCTACTACGACCGAAAATTATTTTTATTTTGTAAATAGAACGTCATCGTTTAATCTCATTTTATAAATAAAATAGTAGAAAAGATCTCTAGTAGCTAAACTTTCTCGGGCTTCGCGTACGACGTTCGAAAATGATGATATCGCGAAATAACGATATACGTATATCCAGTTCGGGTCGCCGGAGGGCGGCATTGATGACGAAAACGGCAGGCTGTACTCAGCGTTCCTTTCGTCTCGTTTCCGCCCTCCGAGGCCCTCGGGCTTCGACGCGTGGAAGGCAGACACGCCGACACCTAACAGGATATTATTTGTTTCCACTTGTTTGGCCCGCCGCCTCGGTGGCCCTTCACCGACAAACGAACAATCTGCCCTCGCACATCTCATCTATACGTACACTTACACATATAATTTATGAATTTCTCGACAGCGAAGAGGGCACAGCACGGCGCCACTTTGCCACCCCCGTCGTCATCGATCCCCCCTCCGCCATTTTTGTATTCTTTGTGCCCTAAAATATGCAGACGGAAGAGGAGTTGGCGCTATACTCGCGACTACAAAAGCCTCCCATTGTGTCAACGCTGCGATAATTATTTTCTGTAGCGAGGAACGCAGGAGCCAAGCGCGAACCGTAATGGCTCATTCAGTCGGGTGTTGGGTGCTTTTTTTCAATGGTAAATCGCGCTATTAAGCGGCCATAATGAACGTCACACCTCCGAGCTAGCTAGCTGTATATCGCTGTTTTGTCTCGTGACGCAGAATTCTCTTTTCTTTTTTTTTTCTTTTCGCGGATCGTATATAACCGGTATTACGTTTAATTGCGATAGCGGCGTAAAAAGGATTCTGCTTTTCATTTTTCAACTCCAAAATTTTTCTCTTCTCACTTAACTGCTTTAAAATATTTCTGTTTCAAAAGATTTCAACTTTTGAATACAAATTCCGCTCCACTTAATTTCGATTCGCGATTATTTAACGTTTTTAATTTAATGGATATAATCCATAACTCGCGATACATGTATAATGACTCGGCAGTTTTTTTTACCAACAATTGAATTTTCGAGATGGCCAAGAATTTCGGATCGACTTCGTTAAACGGCAACAGTGAAAGGGGGCGAGAAATAAACATGGAATCGCATTATAGCCGGTGCGAGAACGACTTTTCCTTTTTCAGCGAATATAACGAGCATTCGCGCTCGCGCCTCGCTCTTCCATGAAATTTTAATGAGAATCGCATTAGCAATAAAAGTAGACAATGTCTCGAGGCTCCCAGTTCGCGTTGCGATGAAATGTGTTTGTTTACGCGTTTTTAGTCGCGGTCTTCGAGTTGTTTTTCTTTTTTTTTTTCATTCTGTTCGCACACACACACACCGGTTGGTACCAATTAGGCGCCGCGTGGGTAATCGCGAACAAAGATGCGCAATTAAACGGATCGCGTGTCATACTTTGACGAGTTTAACGAGAGGCCAAAAATAGAAGCTGGGGAGGAGAAATAGTCCGTGAAATGTGGGAGCCCGCGGCAATTTATTCCATCGATTCCATAAATCAGCGAAAAACACCGATAGGAAATAACGTTTCGTCGAGTCTACAGGTGAGCTCGAGTCTTATTATCTAAATTGCCACGTAAATTTTTTTCCTTCCTTTCATTTTTTTCTTCCCTTTTTTTCGTCTCTACTCTCGCTCGGTATAAACGCGTCGCATCTGCCGCACCGATACCGCGGATATATATGTATAAACACGGATCGCGACGGGACTGCGGAGTCGTTTATCGCGCTCCGATCGAGAGATCGTCCTTTCCTTCTTCTTGTATTTTTTTTTTTTTTTACTTCCACGGCTTTTGTTGCGAAACGGATGACCGGGTGCGATACCGATAAGCTCTTCTCGTACATAACGAGTCGAGTTGAAGTTTTTCTGCGTCTATCAAAAAGATAAACGAGACAAATGTTGAAATTATGAATAAAACTATAAAATTAATAGTTTTTGTTTTGAAATTTAATATCATCTGCTAATCCTGAAGGGTTAGCAATTTAGTCGCTATACAGCCCTTGCACGAATTAGACCCGAAAAATAAAACTATGAACGAATCGGTCCCGACTCGAGGTTGGACCAGAGTCGAACAGAATTGTGAAAAGTATAGACAGCTGTCGACGCACCTGTTTCTTCACTTTCCGATTTTTTTCTTAATCCCACCGTCGTATAGAACTGGATGTATTTACGAGTTCATGCACGTACGCATGATATACACCTCTTCGCCCGTATCGAATACCCCCGTTTTCGTCTCGTTTACGATTATTACTCCGGTATCCCGTATGTCCAACGCGTTGTTCGACCACCATGTTGATAACACGCGAGTAGGCCATACCGGTCCTCGTAAACGGATAAGATTGAACCTCGATAGCGGCGGCACAATGAGAAAGCCTCCCCAAAAAAAAGAATTTCTAACTTGGGCATTTTTATATTTCGCCCGAGTCGTTACACGCCCGAATGTGGAGAGAGACGAGAGAGAGAGAGAGAGATGAAGATACTGGCTACTTTGGTCATGACGTACGGGCGAATAATGTGAAAGTACGGTAGACACGTTTAACGAGCGCCATTAGCGGCTCGGTGAGTCGATTCCGCGGGCTAATTGGAACTTGTTTATTCTTTCCGCCGCGTAACACACACACTGTGCGTTGAGAATTTTTTCGAGAGAGGGGGTGCTGCCTGCGTGACTACTCGCTTTTTTTTTTGTCCGCCCCTCGCGCTCGGTAATTGATAATTTTCGATCCTCCAGAAAGCCGTGAGAACTATCCATTAGAGTGGTCGAAATATGAATATGCTAAATATGATCAATGGTACGGTTTACGCAACAGAATCGATTCAATCCAAGTCCCTTAATTGCGAAGAATTAGAATTCGCTTATCGATCGCGTCGCCTCGATATTCAAATTGCAATAACAGTTAGCGCGTGATTATCGATTCGTATCTCGGATGGATCCTCGGGTTCATTACCGGCTATTTTTCAACGTTCCTCTCTTTTTTTTTCTTCTTCGCCCGTCGAAACGATACAATCGAGAGATTTCGATTTTCGTATGCCGGTCTCGTTTCGCGCAAGGACACCTGTGTGTACGGGAGAGCCTTGGGTGATCGACTTTCCGTAAAGTCGAGAACTCGCCAGGTGTTTCGCGCGCATCGTTTAATGACGTAATTGGATGCGCTCAACGGCGAAAAACTTTTGTCATTCCGGCTGTCGAGCTAATTGGCTTTCGATTCCGGAAATTCATTCTACTAGGTCCTGTGTACTCAAACTTCTTCTGTCCAGGACTTGTAGCCGATATGTCCTCGAACTTTGAATTTGAAAAGTTTCGACTGCGAGGTCGAAATGTACTGTAGTACACGGAAAAATGTTTGTTCGAATTAAAATTTGTTCCACTGATATTCGTTTGTACGAATAAAATATTTTTGACGAAACAAATGTTTGCTCGCTCGTTAATTATTTCAGTTTGCGTTAAATTTAATTCTATTCGTATACCGCTCTACATATTTTTTTGATTCGCATAACCGGTGCATGGAATACAGCGCATGTAATCGGTCGATCGGGTTCGAACCGAGTGTACGTTTATCTACCGACATTATGTTTAATGGGCCGACCGGTAATGGAAGCCTCCTTGCGTTTTAAGTAATTTTACGCGATACGCTCGTGCGTAATCGACGTCGATCGGTCCCGAGAGCTTCTCTCTCTCTCTCTCTCTCTCTCTCTCTCTCTCATCTTCTGACAAGCTGTCCGAAAATTGCACTCGATTCCATTCTCTCAACACTCTCATTACACATCTACCGAGAAATGGGTCACTGCCGATACACAAATATTTTCAGCCGCGAAATTTAACGACTGGGAATTGCCTCGATGAAAAATGTCAATATTTTTCGAGCCAGAAGTAATTCAATCTCGAAGTGGATTTTCGATGGGGAAGTAGTCCAGTTCTCGTGCTGGTAATCGCTCCTCGTGTTATTAGAGCAAATAAACCATTACGCCGAACGATAACGCATCGGCACGGCTATTAACGAGTCCGAGCAAATGCGATACGCGCATTAATGTCGAAAAACGAGGCGGAGGGTAGATACCTCGTAAAAAATTTTTGCCCTCTTTCATATCGATGAAGCCATAAAGACGATTAACTGGGACTTGATATTCGGTTCGGGTTGAAAATTGAGATCGACCGATTCCGCACGATCCCCCCCCCCCCCCTCCTCTCCTTCCTCGCGAGTCTCCAGACCCGACAGTTCGATAATCGATTCGGACCAGACACGTTAATTATTTATCAGGTGGCACGCGCGACTGGCAATCGTCCAATTAAATTAAAGCAGGAAGCCGGATCGGACGAAGAGAGGGGTGAATTTTCTGTCTCTCTTTCTCTCTCTCTCTCTTGAGAGACGCTATCTGATTGACGCGTACTGCCAAAGCGAGAGAGAGAGAGAGAGAGAGAGAGAGAGACTGAGTGCGCCATTCGAATGGAGTCCATTAAAACTCGTTAGTGTCCAACGTACGCACCCTTTAATTGGACGTCGTTGCGCCTCTGACGCCGTCTTTCCGTTCTATCCGACTCGATAGTTAGTCCTCTCTCGAGTTCTATATACATGTATGTATAAAGAGATTTCGGAGCGGATAACGCCATCGGCTCTCGATCTCGAAGCGATCGAAATGCGATTCTCGTCATTACGTGCAATCACGGTAAATTCTTTCTCGTTTCGAACAACGCTTTCACAGCTCGACTTCACACCCGACTTTTGAGAAAAAATTTTTTTCACAATATTAAAATATCGTGTTTTTTTTTTTATCACCAACACCCAAATTGTAATTTTCGACAGATTGCGATATAATTCTACATGGTTAATTTTCATTCGTGGTGAATCGAAATTGTTCGTAGTCGCGGCTAACTCTCGTTCGTTGTTCGCGTTTAAAAATCCATCCGTTTGTTCGCAAATAAATGAAAATGGAAAAAAAATCCGAGTCAGACGCGATATAAACGAGAGTAGCGTGTAATTGACGGTGATGAATTTCGTTTATGCGTGCGCGTTATTTTTACTTGCTATTCCTTCTTTTCTGCCTCGCCACTTTTTTTTTCGGCCCCGACGAAAAATTGCGACAATTGCGGTCGTTACGTACACCAGCGTGTACTCATTAAACGCGAACTCGCTCCGCGGTCTCTCCCGATGACCAGCGCGATAATATACACCAGTGTGCTAGGCGTAATTAAATGCAGCGGTTTTCACGACACGCGGATAATTCCTTAACGTCGTGCGCGATATACGTTTCTGGAGTGGAGAGTATGTTTTACGCGCTCGCGTGCGATACACCGGTGTCACGATTTTAGGACTTGACGTGAGCCGACAGTATCGATGCGGAGATATGTAACTCGAATAGAGACAAATAATAACGAATTTACGTGCTTTATCGATGCACTAGAAGTCTGAGATGTTTATTCATTATTCAAAATATGATTGCAGTGAAAAAGATAAATTGAAAAAAATTGTTGAAAACGAAGATGATTTTATCGAACTTTTGGAATACCGTTTTGGCAGTATGCACTTTTCTCAACGTGGAGAATCGCGATAAATTTTTATCGATATATTAGAAGCGAAAAAAATGAACCGTTTGACAGGTACATCACCGATTCCGAGAAGTACATCTACGTCCCCCACCGATGGATAACCTCGTGTGTTAAATCGGATATAACGGCGTAAAAAATGTCTCGCGTTTTCCCACAAAGTGGAAAGCGAAATCACGTCGGAATCGCGTATCCACGGCGAACATGCTCGTCGAGTGAGTGTAGAAAGCAGTAGGGTCGATCGAGGGTACCACGAACGCGCGCGCGCGCGAGCGAGGGAACGAGAGAGAGAGAGAGAGAGAGAGAGAGATTTGCGTCGTACACCCCCGCAAACATATGGAGCCCATTGTGTACCCTTAGGTTCTCGCCCGTTACCACTTTTCCGCTCTCGTCGAACCTCGGCAACGGTTTTCATTCGTAGACGTCTAGATACGAGCCGCGATACCAACGAGCCTTTATACGAGACGTTACTTCGTGCTTCTTCTGTGAATGGCTCTCGAAAAGTCGACTCGCAGTGAGAAATGGGTCCACTTTTTGAGAAACGCTAGAATAGATCTTTATCTATTTTATACAGAAAGAATATAATTTCTTTTTCAACGTTAGACAATAACTCTATTCATCGGAGAATGTTTGTTGCACGTAAACAAATATTAGTCGAACAAACACGAAATAAATTTGATTGCTCCTCGTGTTAGATTTTTAGTATTTTCTGTTCAACGATAAATTAAATATAAAGATAGAAAGAGAGTATAAAATACTCGATTCATATTACAGGAATGTATTATAAGAGTTTCGTACAATATAAATATATAACAGTTGAACAATGAAGATTCTTCTTTATTTGGCTAGTTTTGCAATTCTTATCGTTGCAATTTGCAGTGTTCGGCCTGCTTTTATTGATGCAGTAAAGATTGAACAAACGACTAAAAAGCCAGTTTCCGATCCTTACATAGCTTGTGTTGATAATATAATAGACGAAGTGAGTATTGTTTAACCTAATTTAATGAAAATGTTATAGTCGTTGATTATCGTGTTTAGGTGAGGGCTAGCATACCAGCGGGTGCTGACGATGTAGAAAAAGTCAGATATCAATTAACGAAATTCGTTGAAAAATGCGGTCCAAATGATCAAATTCAGGAGTACTTGAAAGATCTACCCGAGAGAATTCGAAAGATGAAAGAACAAGCACAAAACGCCCCTCCGTTTATTAAAAACGATAAAGCCACATCTGGTTAAAACTGATATTGTAATAAAAAAGTTAATCATATGAATATGGCAAATGAACTTTTTACCTTTTTTATCGATAAATTTTATAGATAAAAAGAGTTTTGAAATTTTATTTTTAAATTGAAAGTGTGGTTGAGAATAAAATGTGGAATGAAATTATCAAGCAAAACGTGTGCGTAGGTATAAATTTTATGTCTTTGAATAAAGTTGGTCATGGCGTAACTACAATAAATTTTTAGTATTTCAAGACAATAGGTAAAAAATGAATAAAGATATGCAACCTATTTGAAACCATTTCTAGCATATATATAAATACTCTCTAGTAAAAATATCGATATTATTCCGTATTATCAGGATACCGTATTAGTTAACAATATGAATAATTTTTTCATTTATACAGTTTTAATAACTTTCATAGTTACAATTCATTGCCAAGAAATAACCAAGGAATATTTGGAATGTACGAAAAAACTTGATGTAAGCAACCTGAATATGGTACTTATTGTGGAAGAGAGGAACAAAATAAATTTTATTTTTTTATTATTATAGATAAATGCTATAACGCCGCCGGATCTTCGAGAAAATCCGGAAAAAGTAGCGGAAAAAAGTATCATTGCTTTCAAACACTGGATGGAACAGTGTGGCGAAAATGAACTTATTCGACGTGTTCTGGATTCAGCATTAGAAGTTGTGCAAAAGCAACGTGAAGCAGCTAGTTCGGAATGAATTATAGATTCATAAACATTCAATAAAGTAGTATAGTTAGTACAATAATATTGAAATTGATTATTATTTTATTCATACTAAGCCAGAATAATTTCATTCGGCCGCTTGATTTTAATATAAAACGTGACAAAGTAATTTCATCATAAAATTTAATATTAAAACGAAATAGTATTACATAAAACAAAGAAATATAATATTAAGTTATCAAACTTTTGAACCGATATAAAATCAATAAAACTGTCGATTGAAGGTATTTCACGATATATAAGAAAGTGATAGTAGAAATTCACAAAATTAGTGTGTTTTTGAAATTCATTCCTAAAAAGATGAAGTGTGCTTTTATTTCCATAATTTTTATAGGTTTAATTGCATTTACTACCTGCGAATTTGACAAAAAATTCATGGACTGCGTAGGTCTTAATATCAGTGAAGTGAGTTCTATTCAGACAAGTTATTGGTCATTTTTATAAATTCACCGATAATACCATTCATAATCCATTCATTTCGTTCGAAGATTGGGAGAAGTGCTCCACCTCAACTTGATCAAGATCATCTTAATTTATATATTCTACAACAATTGATAAATAAATGTGGTGCTAATGCAGACGTACAACAAGATATTGATAAGATAAAAGATAGAATTGCAAAAAAAGCGAATCCAGCTAATACACCCGTTTCTGCGAAGTAAATAAAAAAATGTCACATAATTTGATAATAATTTACGGAATTATGTATTTGGAAGACAAATAAAAACTTTTCAGCTATCTATTGAATAAAAGATGTTTTGTATATTTATTATTATTTTATTTTTCTATGATTAAGAAAACAATTATACGCTTTAGTGTGATAAAACAATTTAATTGTAAAATTTAATATGAAAATGAAACAATAATACACACTAGAGAATATAATACTACTAAATTATCAAACTTTGAGCTGATATCAAACCAATAAAAATATCTATCGAAGATATTCCAGAATATATAAAGAACTTAGTGTAGGGGGTCAGTGGAAATTCATGAGATTAGTGTATTTTTGAAATTCACTCGTAAAAAGATGAAAGTTACTTTTGTTTTCATAACTTTTATAGGTTTGACCGCATTAGCAAGCTGTGGTAAAATACATGACCAAAAATTAAAGGATTGCGCATATTCTCATCTTATAGAAGTGAGATACTATATTAATAATTACTAATAATAATAAATCATCAATAATATCTTTTATTGTAATGACGATCCCATTTTCAGAATAGCAAAAATGTACCAAATAATTTCGATTTCAATGATTACATTTTATACATTATGGAACAATCAGTAAAACAGTGCGATCCCAGTGCTCAAGTTTTACCGGTTATAAATCAAGTAAAAGAAACGATGGCAAAAAAATCGATAAATGCTGGTTAATCTCTTTTCTGCAAAATTATTAGAGAAATGTCACGTATCTAATCTCATAACAATTTATGAAATTATCACAAATAAAGATAATAAAAATTTCTGATATATATTGAACAGATATATAAATATTACTTTAGTCGTCATTACCCTATCCTTTCTTCAATATTGTTTTGTACAGGAAAATAAAATTTTTATTTATTTTGTCAATTTTTATATTTGTTGTAACCTCAACGAATGGCGAATATGGAAAGGAATTTTGGGAATGCTTACGTAAACATGACAAAGATGTAAGTTTTGAAGAACTATGAAAATATGAAAAAAAAGTTAGAAATTTCAACATCGAGATTCAATTTCTCAACATTTTAGATCGAAAAAAGCATATCCTATGTAATCGTCAAAATCGAAAGAGATAGAGAATATTTAAAAAAATTGAACGAAAAATGTCCAAACCAACATATTCGAACAGCATATGAAGTCTTAGATAAAGCATTATCAAAAGAGGATATGAAATGATCCAAAGTATAATTTGTAGAAAAATTCGTCTTTGAATAATAAAATTCAGCTTACACTCTTCGTCGTGCTCCATGTGTAGATTAATTCACCACGTAGATGAAATAAAATAGTAATATATCGACGCGATTACCGATAAAATATTATGAACAATAGTACAACTGAAATTATTCCGGTGCGGTGTTTCAATCTTTCGCAATGAAACCGTTTCTGGTTGTCTCAATTATCATCACCCTGTTCGTCGTGGGTGAATGTCTGTACACCGAAGCCGAATATTTTGAATGCGTGAATCATCATATAAGCGAAGTAAATAATCAATTTCAATTATTTCCATCGAAACAATCCTAAAATTTTTAAATCGTATTTATCATCTCAAGATCTCAAGAACCGCACCTAACCCACCGGGTACCAGATTGAGACACAATGAATACCTACTGTTGAAATTCGTCGAAAAATGTGGCGAGAACGAATTATTAGCCGAGGATATAGCAAGAATAAAACGAGAGCTGGGAGAGTGAAAAAATGTGTATCTTTGGAATATAAATCGACGAAATTTGGATAAACATTATCCTCTTACTTTGAAAGAATTTTTCTATCGTGGCTGTTCCCTCGGCGTGTAAAACAACAAGTTTTTTTTTTTTCGTTCAGTCAAGGGTACGATTACACGAGGAACGATAGTGTATGAGTGAGGATAAGAAAAGAAAACCGAAGGGCTATCGTTCATCGCACGAGTCCCAAGGGCTCCCGGCGGCTCTGATACGTTGCCCTGTCTCGCGCGTGTTACCACGATTTCTACCGAGGGGTAGGTTCTGTTCGAAACGCTCCAACCAGCTACCGCCTTATCGCCCACCGAATAATGGCGGCATATTGAATAGATAGCCAGCCCGAACCGATGTGTATCCGATCCCAGCGTCTCCTGGGGATATTAAGGAATCGACCCTTCATCCCCTTCTACTGGTGAACAATCGTCGACCGCGTCGTCGCTTCGACGAGAAAATTCGCAATCCTCTCACGTTTTCCTGTCCCTCTCTATCTCTTTCTCTCTACCACCCTCATCGGTTCTCCATACTGAAAATCGTGCTCGGTCTAGTTTTCTAGTTGTAAATTAGTGTCTATTTTATAAAAATTATTTTGATATTCTCTTTCATTTTGGAACTTACAAAATATATCGGAGTAAAGTATTCAGTAGACGGACACTATAAAAAAGAAATTTTACAAAAATTTTATCCATCTATAGTATCATCTTATCATTTTAAACAAATAAAAAAAAAAAAAAGTTCACAAGTTCCTGAGAATATGCAGCGTTAAGATACACAGGAAATATCGACGAAGAGGTAACAAAAAATTGGCGCAGGAATCGCAACAGCCCTTATCCGCGAATTCGAGAGAGAATCGATTCGAATTCGAGAGGCGTCGATCGGCATCCACCTTCTCGCGGTCGTCCTCTCGCTCGCGAAACAAGCTTTGCGAGGTCTCGGAGCGGCAATACCCTCCTAACATATATATCTATACTACACTATACACAATACACACACACATACACACCGAGGAAAACGATCCAAGTACTTTTCGCGGAGGGGGGTGGTGTACATATACGTGTGTGCTCTCTCGTGTATTCGCGACGTGTAGCCTCCGTGGATTTCTCCGGTTCTCCGGTGAAACGATAGAAAGAGGGGTAGGAGGGGGGAGAAAAAGCGAGAAGCGGATATCGAGTGGAGAGATCTGGGCGAGGAAACGAAATAGGCTCGAGGTAAAGGGGGAGTTAAGAGCGAACGAATAAGACGGAGAGAGAGAGAGAGAGAGAGAGAGAAAGAGAGGAAGAAAATCCGTGTGGCTCGGAGGTACCTGCCAGAGTATTGGATTTGTTGGCGGTGTGTTGAACAAATGATTGCGCAGCTACCGCCGTGGAAAAACTTAGCGGAGGAGAGAGAGCGGGCTTTCGATTCGTCGATTTCGCCTATTCCGTGCGCGCAAGCTACTTCTCCGCCGTGCTATACCCCGACGAGGGGGTTGTCGAACGTAGAAAGTTTACGGGCTACAAAGCGTTTCACGAGAGCGAGAGAGGAAAAGGAGCCAAGAGGAAAATCGTCTACTCCCTCTTTACCCTCCCATCCACCCCCTCGCCGTTATCGTCAACCTGTTCTCGCGGTTCGACGTGCGCCCTAGGAAGCTCTCGTTTATCCACTCGACTCTTATTCTCGACTAGCTCTAAATTTATATTCTTTGAGTTCTTTATGAGCGTAACGAATCGGAAAGTAATCAAAAAATAAGTATTCTTCCTCGAAACGAAATTCAATCAAGCTGGTACAACGATATTTTGTTAGATGAAATTAAATTCTTTTGGGTGAAAAATACATTGACTGCACGTATAAAATGTTTTTTCGAATACACGATCCGGTAGATGTAATAATATAATTACGCTGAAAAAAGACCGGGCCTATATCTTCTCTCTAAAAGTTCTAGCAATTTCGTTATTTGGGAACGAGATTAAAAGTTTACGTTAATCAACTTAGCGAAACTCGCCCCGAAAAACGTCCACGAAATTCTGCATACGACGACTTCAAAGAGAACGAGCGAAAACGTCATCGAGACGAGCACAAACGAGACTCAACTCGGAGTACGAGCCGAAATATTATGTTTCGGCAAACATAGCCGGAGTAGAATACAAATATGTGCGAGTTGTTATCGACGTTGTACCGCGGACGAGGACACTCGGAGCCGAGGAACGCTCGAAATGACTAATTCTATGCGCATGACGTGCCCCACCCTTATCTCTCTCTCTCTCTCTCTCTCTCCCTCCCCCTAGAGAGTTTCCGGATTTGTCCTTTCGCCACTCGAAGCATGTTTACGTTTCCAATCTCTCTCTCTCTCTCGACACACTCATTTGTTCACTTCTAAAATCGCATTCAATCCAAATAAAAATTAATAATCATTTTTTATCTGACATTAAATGACATTAAATCGCATATTTTTCATACATATAATTATGCTATTATTTGAAGAAATTAATATTTACTAAATATCACTAGAGTTAGTGTTAATTTGAAATGCTAAAATCCGTATACGTTAAGTATCAATTACGAATGAAAACGACCAACTCATTCGATAGGAGACGCGAGTCTTATCTTTATTTGATGAGAACAAACGGGATCTATGAGGATGTTCGATCGAGTGTATTCAACAAACGGTTATTAATATCTAGAGTTGACGCAATCGTCGAGTCGAACAGAGACAGAGAGGAATAAGAGACGGAGAACGATCGCGACGAAATGGCCACCCGCCGTCACGCGATAATTAAGCCCCGCGGGCTTTGTCACGCTAATGAGGAGTTTATCTTACGACCCTTCCTCGTCGATCTTCTCGCGAGAAAAATAATCGGCGCGGTAGGCAGAGCCGTCGTTAAGAGCGCTTCTCGTATCGATTCGCGATTCTCTTTGTCTTCCATTTCGCGCCAATTATACACAGAAAGAAAAATTTCTTTGAAAATGTAACAAATTTTGTTTCGTATCGATATTCAATCGCGCGAAGGAGAGAGGAGATTTTATATTCGGTCATATCGAACGTCTCGGGCGCAATCTCGAGCATCGTGGTATTCGCGTATTCATAACATTTGACATCGCGAGCTTAATATTGGACTCGGTGAAGAATCCGCAGCCGATCGGGATGCGAGAGCCATTGCGGAATCTAGCGGTATACGCATACCGTCGATATAAAGGGAGCGAACGCGAGCCGAATACCCGATTACTTGCTGGATCGTCTTATATTAATTGTTCAGACGTCGCGACGCCCGGCGTCGCCGATTTCGTATGCCGGAACCGAGCTGTCTTCTTTCTCTTACCGCCGATGGCACGCATTTATTAAAAACGAGCATTCCTGACTCGGAAAATAAGAGCTGAATGTACCGGATTTAACCATATTGATATTGAAAATTTACAAAAGAAATACTCTCAAGCCAGTTCACAAAATTATCGTTTAATAATTGATAATCAATACTTTATAAATAAAAAATGTTAACTTTTAGATTAAAATCATTTTTCTCTTAACGAATACTTTAGATTCGCTAAAAATCTCACTGCTAATGACTTACGCTCTCAAGCTTCCAAGTAGTTATCACAGTAGGTTAGTTTTTTTCTACGTATCGGTTCGAGTGAGATTTCTAGGCGAGTGTCCTATCGATTGCGAAGCTCCCTGTAGAGCGACTTCCAGACCACTCGTGGTATCCGACGACACGCGCAGGCGCCCCGATACGCTTGTAACCGCCTCGTGTCAGGCGGCGCGCGCGCGCGCGCGCGCAGCCGGACCGCGGGAGTGCAAAACAACCGACGTTCCCGGTGAATATTGAATCGCTCGTCGCGTTCGCTCGCTCGTTTCGACTATATCCCGAACAGCCAGACAGGATTAACAGGTTGATTAACGCGAGCAACACAGCAGCACGTCGCGTTGTCAGCCGTTTATCGCGATCAGGTGTTTCGCGATTCGACTAACCATTTTTCATCTTTAGCGTTCGCTCGGAATTTTTCATAAACGAAGTTTACGTATCGATCAAGGAAATTGATAAGATTTCATGCGGAATACATATATGTATAACACCTTGTATACATATACACGTATATAATACTTATTTTCAATGCACGCGATAATGAAAAATACCTAGTATAATGAACGTTACCCCATTATTAAACTGACATACGTTTAATCTCTGTTCGTAAAACTGACTGATATTTTTCATTGAGACCGGCAAGAATCAGAAAAAGTAACAAACGAAACGGTTTAATGCAATAAGCGATAGGGAATTTTAATAACTATTTTTTTTTACAATTTTCCTACCCACACTGAAAAAATAAAATTAATATATGAATCAGAAATGAAATTAAGTAAAAGATATATTATATTACTTGTTATTATTTAAAATTCATGGTTAGTTTCAATCCGTGTTGACCAAG
The DNA here is from genome assembly GCA_003055095.1 of Goniozus legneri. Classification (NCBI taxonomy): domain Eukaryota; kingdom Metazoa; phylum Arthropoda; class Insecta; order Hymenoptera; family Bethylidae; genus Goniozus; species Goniozus legneri. Next base: position 25,950 of record NCVS01002401.1, read on the forward strand.
CGAGGTTAAGTCGGCCATATTGATTTTAGTATTTTAATAACAACAATATCTACCAAATTTTTTTAAAATCAATAAACTTATTCTTATAGATAGTATATTTTGGTATTTTTAAAATAAGAATACCTTTATTTTTACCATAAGGAGAAATATTCTAGGTAGAAAAATACTTTTTTTTCAGTGCACGATTTCATTAATGACGTTACAGTACTTACATCACCTCACCGCTTACCGTAAGGTGGCGCCATCGCGTTCAATTGTCCGAATTGAAAATCAGCCCCTAACGCACAGTGTCACTTTATCTTCGCGAGTAGCTCAGGCAGTCTCCCTCTCGTCACTCGCGCTCCCAGAAAAATTCTTCCCGGGCCCGGAATTCGGCCTCGAGAGAAGAGCAGACGTAACGGACGGACTGCGCCTACCGAGCGGCGCATCTGGACACTGAAAACTCGGAGCAAAAGAGGCATCGAAGCCGAACACGATCGGCGGAACGAGCGAAACGAGTTATGGGGCCGGCGAAGACAAGAGGAGAAGAATAAGAAGAGAGGAAGAGTAAAAGAGAGAGAGAGAGAGAGAGAGAGGGAGAGAGAGCCCACCCGAGGCTGTAGAGGTTTCCTCCGAATATGCACGCCGGAATGTTAATGAGACACCCCCTTCGGCTTCTTCAACTCGCATCTGCCACTCTTCGCGACGTATAGCTCTTCGAATTATACGCCCACGGCGCGATCAGATAAATTTTCGGTTTTGCCTAATAAAATCCGCAAATCGAGATGACACGAATATCTCGATAGGTTTTTAGCTCGAGACGAGATCGATCGCGAAATTTTTCGTACAGGATGAAATTCCCGAGTCAAAGTGATTCTTCGATAATTCTTTCATTTCTTGACGAATCAGATTTAAAAGAACGGACGGAGTATCATTACCGGGAGAGAAATGAAGTATCGATAGGATAAATGGAGAATCAACATTTTGACTGCAATTCAGGTGTAGATGAGAGTTCGCACGATGTAGTTGAAATATAATCTGGAGAGTATATCGCATTAGGAAATTTACATGACTATGGGCATAATTAACTGTGCGTCCCATGCGGAGCGGAACTAACGCCTGTATAATTAACCAGCGGATTCTCGTTATAATACACAATATATAAAAAAAGAGAACTAATCGCCATTCCGATACGGGAGATAACAAGAGCGATACCCGTTTACACGATCGTCGATGCAATTAACGTCAGTGGCGTTATCTCTTTCCCTCTCTCTCTCTCTCCTTCTCTTGCTCTTTTGCTCGCATACACGTCCGTCATAACTCACGACGGCGAGCGAGAGACGCGTGTTTTGTCGCTCTCGAGGATGCCCGCCTACGACACATCGATTCTCAAGCGATGACGAATGCGAGATACCTTCGACGGAATTAATTGTCGTGAGACGGAACGGTGCTTCTTCCGCATTTGGAGTAATCCGAAAAACTTTAATTTCATTTTTTACCACCGAGAGATACTAAATAAAATTATTAACCCCTAACTTGGGAAAATCACTGAGATCCCAAGATGGGTCCCAGATGGGTGTTAAACATGTAATATAATCTTAATAAATAATTATTATTTGTTTTTCAATTCAAATTTTCAATAATTTTTGTGTTTATATGAGATTTTAGCTATAGGCCTTATTACCCAACCGTAGTATAATAAGGCCTATGAGTAGTGTTTTATAAAATGATTTATTTATAGGTTTGTATGATTAATATTAAAAAATGAATGTTCTCAACTCGTTCTAAGATAACTATACAAACAATTTATATTGATATAAATAGTAAATATTTATCTTATATTTCTTTTTATCTTAAAATCCGCTTCACTAGGCCTTATTACCCGCAAGTACTATAAATACTGTCAAACTATTATTTTGATAATGTAGAGATGTACTTTTAACTGGTTCGACAAAAAATTCTTTCCGGCGTGTTTACGAAATTTGAAAATCTAGATGTTACAAATTTCTTGGCTCGCGATCAATAATGGATAAGCGCCCTTCCTATTTTTCTCGTGAAAACTTTTGATATTCGATCCCGGGAACGAAGCTCGACGTCCCGAGCTCGTAAATCGAAGCCGGTGCGTCGGAGAATGCGATCCGACGAAGATAGGTTGCTGGGTGTTTTGCGAAGGATTCGTCGTCTCGCGATGTATTATGAACTCACCGGGTCCCGCACGCGTGTCCAGGTACGGGACGCGGGAATGTTATCGCGTTCTATCGTACTGCTCGATTTTCATTGCTGATTCGCGAGTCGAGAAAAACACTCCAATTTGATTTATAGCCCTCGAAATAACTCGAGACCAAACGGCTACTGAAAATCTCAGTTCTAATTAGCTAGTCGTATGGTACGATTTACGAGCCGATTCTCAAGATTTTTTTGATTCCCTGCGCGAAGAGAATTTTTACACTTATTATTTATGAATTCATTCGATTCTCATAATTTTCGAAGCAACTTTGAGGCTAGCACAGAAGATTTCGTAGCGACTGGCACTGTAATTTCGAAAAGAAAATTGAAAAATTAGCCATTTCTCGTGAAGTCTCGCGCAGTGTAACGCAGTGTAAACGATATTCCGATCGCGTCGTGGATAGGTGGCTAATTAATCGTAGAAGCGAAATGAGGGGTTTCGCGGCTTATAAAAACCACGGCTCCGGACGATACTCGGGTTTTATAAATCGATTTCAATTAACCGGGGCAAAACGAGCGCCCCGTGAGACGATATCGTCTTTTGTATTATCGTTATAAACACGCCGCGAGGGCCACACACGAGCCGCGTAATTGAATTTCGATTTTTTCCTCGCTGAAAACATCAATCAGTTACCGATAACGAAAAGAGATCCCGATTTCTCGCTTAATCGAGTCATTACTCTAGCTGACTCCGAGTTTCGGATTTTTCGTGTAGCCCGTATTAATCTGCCACACCTTCGCGCCGGTGTTACCGTTTTGCCTATTATTAGGCGAAATCTTCGATCGAGATCGGAGGGGGGGACCAGGTGGTGCGGTACGACCCAGCGCGCGTTTGATTGATGGCCACCGGCGGGAATTTAGCGCGTCCAAAGTGCCGATAATTCTAGGTGCCGGATTCTGTCCTCGTTATTCACAAAAAAATACCCCGAACCCCGATACATCCCATATAATAACGAAATTTATCAAACCCCGGGACGAGAGAAAGTGTCGCGTTTGGAGAAAATGTATATTTTCATCGAGATAGCAATTACGATACGTACGTAATTTGCACGTAGTTTGTCTTCTGTTTCATTATATCGAT
>NCVS01002407.1:0-28783 GCA_003055095.1 Goniozus legneri
CACTAATATGACTCTGCAGGATGACTAATGCCAAAGAGACCTTCGTAGTGTGTCAAAATTTGTTGTGGAGACTTCAAACAACAACAAATGCAATTGCATTGAAATTTGTCTGGGGTCCGTTGGACCCCATGAGTCCTCAACGGGTTAACTTTGTCAGTTTTTAGAACTATTACACTTTACTATTATTGCATGTTTGGATCTTTTAATAACCGTTAAAAACAGAGTTCAGTGTTTACTCTACCGAATTAAAATATCTTTCCCAACGTGCGATCGTTTTACGCAAGTATAAACGTAATCGACAATAATAACGCGCGAGAAACTGTATTTATGGTTCGAAATTTTATCGCCGTTAAAAGCGTTTCATTCGTAATCGATTGCAGCGGGAAAACTGGAGGGTTAAGATTTTATTGTAAAATTCGTCAATATCCGAGAATGCGTCGGAGGAAATAATAAATCGCGCTGTTTGAAATCGAGTTCTTTTATATCGGGGCTGTTTTATAATCGTGAGTGGTGAATTTCGACTCCTGGCTCGCTGAAATACGTTTATTTACACCGCCGACGATCGACCGCGAATACGGGGAGTTTATTTCGCGCGAAATTCGGAATTGCGACGAGGCGGGTTTATATGACGTCCACCGGAAAGCGGTTATACAAAATGCTTCGTATACGACCGAACGCGAGACGAGACGAAAATAGATTGCGCAATCGAAACGCGCCCGTTAAACCAATCCCGCGGTATCGCGTCGGCTCGTTTTGCCGGAACACTCCCGGGCTATAATTCGACTGGCTCGTCCGAACGTCCCAAGACATTTCCACCGAATTTTCATCGCGATATAAATAGGGATGCGTGCGGGGATTAAATTTTATCGCGCAGGTAAAGATAAAAATACGGGCGAGCTTGAGGCGAGCTGCAAGCGAGGGAAGAAACGACGTGGCGATAGCGAAAAAGTAGAATAATCGATAATCAGTCGGGCGGAGTGAAACGAATAGGCGATATATCGGACGGGAGAGGACAGGAGCGCGGAAAAGAGCCGCCGCGGTGTCGGCGGTCGTTCCAGTTCTCCGAAAGAAAGAGAAAAACGCGGATGTTTGGAGAAACATTGGTCGTTGTTGAAACAAAGCAGCGCGTAGATTCAGCGGGGGTGCGGGGGGTGAGGAAGTGGGCCAGGATACCCGAAAGACCGAAAGTGGCGGTAAGGAAGGAGCGAATCGAGCTCTCTTGCTCTCGCCTGGCAGGAAGAGGTAGGAGGACCGCACTGGAGAAAGAAGAGCAACTGAATAGCGAAGTTGTAAAGTCAGACTTCCCTCACACCGTCTCGATAAACAAGACCAGAAAACAAAGGAGCCCTATACCGGCTCGGAGACGTTTCTCGGTGTGTAAAACTCTACATATACAGTGTACGCTGTATACGTTCTCTCTTGGCGTGCATTTACTTAGCGTACCTCCCATCCGGTCTTTTCTCTTTCCACTTTTATACGGTCGCGCTAAACAAGAGGGCTCCTCTCTCTCTCTCTCTCTCTCTCTCTCGCGAGGACCGCGAGGACGAGTCACGTGCGGGCTCGCACAAAGGGATCGAGCCACTCTTGCCCGAATATGAAGTTTGCGAGACTCGCCCTCCCGACAAACCGAAAATATCGAGACGTACACCAAAACAAGGATATATTTAGGTTAATGGCCACTATATCCGCTGGCAAAGCGCCAGAGCTTGCGAGGCGAATCACGATGGATGGGCTAAATTGCGTTCGTATGTATTTCAATCGGAGGTGGGTACATCTGACCGTTTCGTGCGGTGCCATGTTAATAATCCTAATTATAGCGATATTCTGTATTTCGAGATACTTACGCGTAATCTCTCGAGTGTCGAAGAACTTTAACTGTTATGGCCGCTCCATCCATAGCGCTGGGGAGTTGCATATAGTGTCATTATAGTGTTAATTGTGGCGTAAATAATTAACGAGCTTCTATGTCGTATTACGGGCGGATTAACGGTTGGAACGTCTAATAATAATTTGCCAGCGATATTTATTTAATCGATTGGCTTTACTGTTTGTTTGTTTGTCAGGGACTATCGTGTTTAATATGCTTTGCCATCCATTGAGCTGTTGACATGCGCATTAGGGACCGCACACACCGCACGGGAGAGTGAAGCTTAATTATCGCTATCACGCTCAATCTTAAAAAAAATTCGTCGACAAATATGAACGAGTTCGTTCTCATTCAGATTCCACGGTTAATTCAGTCGGTGGATCGAGTTATTGGGAAATTTTCAATGAAGGTTTTATATATTCCAGCTTGACGTCAACTTCAATTGTCACGAAAAAAGAAACATCTCGTATTCCTTGAATATTACGAAATTTATTCGAGCATTGAGGAAAGTAATACAGGTTGATTCGATAATAAAACGCTATTTTTTTTTTTATCGAGGTTCGAATTTGTTATTCGAACGTCTATATTAAGTTTTCGGTATGGGGAGCTTTTTTTTATCGTAGGACGGATCGTTACGCGCGTGCTCGTACGATTGCCGTTAATTGGATTTTGATACCGCAGCTTTATCTCGAACAAAAAGCGAGGGAATCGTCTGGAGAATTTGGTCGCGCGGTTTTATATCAAGCCTGTTTCGCGATTTTTACGCAATTTTCTTTCTCCTCCACTGTGACGAATCAACCGAGAAACGTAATATGCTCGTTAATCTCGATGAAATACGGTCGGCTGTAAACCATGTCTCTCCCCTACTACCACACTGTCGCGCTGCTTTCTTCTCGCGTTGAATGAAATTGATACCTGCTTCAACGAGTATCGGTCCTGCGTCATTTTCTCGGCTTGGCAAGATATACCGTTCGAGCTAATGATTCTCTTTCTTTTTCTCTTTTACGAGCTCTCTCGTAAAACCGTTAATGACGTTGTAAAAAAATCTCACGGTTCTTGATCACCGGCTAATTCGAAATCTTAATTCAAACGTCTCGGGAGACGCTATTCGAGAATGATGTACTGCCGTGAGGTGACATTAATTGGAATTATTTTCTCATTTACTACATGCTTTTTATATAGAGTGTTCAGAAATTGATTCTAGTTATTTTTGACCTATTGCGTTTTGACGTTTGATTCCCTGCGGTCGTCGATATCAAACACACTTCTCTGTGTTAAAAGGAATTTTTTGGACATCAAAAAAATGGAAAGGAGTATCATTTTCATATCAGCTCAGAGTGATCGGAATAACCAACGGTAACTCAAACGAACTTTAAAACAATTTTACTTAGTCAAAATTTAATAGTAACGGTAGTGACATGTAATTTGCCAACATCGTTTCAACTTTCTGTACCAACTGATGTTTTCAGTTCACTTTCATGAAATCGGATTACGCTTCAAAGGGACCAGAAATGATATGTTTCCTTCGTGTGAGCAGTGAAACGCTGATTATGCACTTGCAATTCCAGAAATAAATTGCCATTTACAGCTGTTTATCGAATGCCGTTGACTGCCACTGGATCAGTGGCACTGTGTTTGACAATGAATTTCGTGTTGAAAATTCAACTTTTTTATCCTCTGAGGTATCGAAAATGTACGTTTCAAGCGTATCGCGTAAATAATTCTTGCGTGCACGCGCGATATCCGGTACGGATGAGAGTGTGAATGCATTCGCGAATACCCGCCGCGCTATTTTATTTTTCCCGGCCGTGCGTTCCTGCTTCTTTAGTCTCGTCAGCCGTATTTCATCCGGCTCTCAGTCACCGTAGTAACGTATAGGTTGTACGTTACAACCGCTTGCGCTTTCCATAGGAATATCATAAATTGTTGTATGCGTGCTGCGTAAGAGCGAGAGAGAGAGAGAGATAGAGTCGATATTATATACGGCCCTTGCACGCTCATGACGATAACTTATCGAACCGCACACCCGCGAAATCGTATTTCCCCATAGGCGTGAAACTAAAATTGCTACTAAGAATAACAATTTTTAAGTTATTTTATTCTATTTTAACTAACAAAAAATCCTGTGACTTGTTACAAAAATTTTCTGTACTCAACAATTTTTTGTAACTCAATTCTAACGACCTACGTATCAAGAACACCTTCGAAATCGATTTGAAGGTACAAAATGGGAATCCGATTGTAGCAAATTTTTCAGGAGTAACACGTTCGTCTCGAAGAGAATTTGGGTGTGGATTGGCGAGAAATGGAAACAGAGGAGACGCGAATCGATTGTCCGTTCGGGATAGGATATTCGATCGGAATCTATTTACCAGGTGCTTAAGTGGACTTGAACTACCGCCCGGGATTAAATTTACCCGTGCGAACTAACTCTACGGACTATGTAACACACCGACTCACGTTCTCGCGCCCGCAAAGACGATTCCTGCCCGAGTTTCGCGTGTGTTCGTCGCGGACAGTTACGCAATTTGAATTCCCTCGATCGTCCATTGAATCAGTACGTATAAACTATATGAATTTTACCGAGGTACACGGAATATCTCAGGGGACAAATTTCATGCGGAAGGGTAGGACGAATGAAAATTAATTTGAAAATAAATATCTGAATGTTGAGAAAATAACATTTCGAGACAAATGTCAAATGTTGTCATTGTTTATATTTCTTCTCTGCGTTATATTTAATGCGTTTCAACTAACATGATAGACGACTCTATCGAAGTTCGAAGATTGGGCTAATTACATCGTGATTAACCAACCGGAAGTCGGTAGCGATGGTTTGTCGATATCGTTACTCGGCATCTCGACGTGTGCGTATTGAAATCAATCTCCGCAACGTACGATAACCCAACCGAAGTCAACACGTCGTTATTCATGCTCAATCCGGTTATTACCTTTCGACTCCATTCGACGTAGCTGGATTGTTAGAGATTACACGATAATATAATTCCTTATCATTATCGCAATTAAAACCGTTGAAATTTAATAACGATGGACTATAAAATACCGACTTCTTGAAAAGTGTAGACATTTCGAGTTCTCTTCGAGATCGAATAATTCGAACAATTCTCGAGGTGTATTCGTTCTGCGATTGTTCCTAAATTTCGGTGTCGTGTGTGACCCCCAGTTCCGTATTTATTCGCGCGGTATTTGTTCGGTGTAGGGCACACCGACGGCGTGCGAGCGAGTACACAATTCTCTCCCCCCTCTCCGTCTCGCTCGTATGACGCATTAATAAACCTCAAACCCAATTAAACTTCATTAACTCGTACCGAAAATTCGGCAGCTGCTGCTAAACTTGTTTTCCAATGCATTGCGGCATATCTAATTTATTATAACCGCGCTGTACGAAATGAACGTACACGGGGAGCTGCGTGAATTTCTACGGCTCGTCAAACTAGAACGGAAGCTAGAGCGACATCTGTAGCGCGTTCGCGATAGCGTACTATAAACGCGGGATGAATTGTTATTGCGTACTTTCCTAAAGGCTTACAGGTAGTCGATACTCGGCTGACTGGGTCGGAAGGGGCAACTCTCCGGGAGTTGCGAGTACGGGTCCTCTTCTTCTCGAACTGTTCGAGCTCCCGTTGATATTATTCGAGCTCGTCGCTGCATCGACGCTGGGCAGAGATTATGCATTTATGCAACACGGTAGATTAACCGAGGAAGCTTAGCCCGGCCTCTCCGTCTTAATATACCCTCTCGCCCTCCTCCCCACTTCCGTCCGTTCTTTTATTCGTTACCTCGTTGCGCGCGCTCTCTCATTCTCTCCCTCCTTTTCTTCCCCTTTTACCTATTACCGTTCTTCGTCAGTTCTCCTAAAAAGAGTTACGGAACTATAATATCTACTCCTCTCAGCTTATCTACGCAAATTGCCGATGCTGTTCATGAAAGCTTCTCTCTCTCTTTCTCTTCCTTTTGTAGTTTATCATCTCTTTCTCTTCGTTCCCTACACTTATCGCGATCTCGAACGTTCGTCGATTTCGCGATCTTCAGATTGCCGTAATTGATAAATTAAATTAAGTAGGTAATGAAACTGGTGAGATGTAGGTTTATGCAGATTCCGGTGAGAGCAGAGACGGTTTCTTGTTTCGCCGCGAGACAGTAATACGTACACCCGATGCAAATCGCGACGTTGCATACTGGATGAGCATGCGTGGACTAAAAAGCGAAGATTGCTAGAGGTTGTATACGTGTCTCGGTTGTGTTTGTCAAAGATACCCAAAACAGTTGCTAGGAACGAACACGAGATGACATTTGAACTGTTTAAAATCGCTAAATAAGAGTTCTTTCGTACACTGAAAACAGAAATTAGTTGAATGCACTTAATATTTATTTGCATACGTTCAAATAAATATCAAGTAAATTGAACCAAATATTTGTTTGAATGAAAGATACTAGTTTTACTTTGAGCAATATTTCTTAACTCCAAGTAATTGTTCATTTTATCGAACAAGATATGGAAGCATATTTTCAAACAAATATTAAGTACATTCAACTAATTTTCGTTTTCAGTGTATTTATTCACAAACTAAAATATTACTAAATCATGCCACAAGATTATTATTACTTTCCAGTTTGAAAATTCGACTCATTTTTTTCTTGAAACTCAAAAATTCGAATCTTTTTTATAAGAACACCTTTTATCTTTTCACAAACTCGAAGAAGTACCATCGAATATAGCGCGGAGGAGTAGCTGAATTCCTTCGAGCGTGAGATTCGGCTCGATAAACTGATGGAACCGGAGAGCTAAATAAAAGCCGAGACGGTCCGCGAAAGAGGTGCCATCGCGTCCAATACGCGGATAGCCGGGTGTGTAGCGGAAATCACGACTGACGTTGGAAACGTGTGGGCAACGGAATAGGAAGTGGCTGGTGTGAGAGATTATGGCGAGAGGAGGAGTCCAAGATAGAAGGCTAATGCGGATGGTATCTGGCTATTGTCTTCGAGTCAGATTGATGGACCGTGAGTGCAAGAAGCCACATCGATCTCCCCGAACGTCTGTCGAGGCGTCGGCGCACGCCAACACGCCCAGCTGGAACACGCGAAATGCCCTATGGCTGGGACAGTCCGCCTCTCTTCGGGGGTTTCTTCCAAATGATGGAACGGCCACGAAACGGTAACACGAATCGTTCGGGGGAAAAATATGTTGCGAGAATTTTATTTGTGATTTTGGAACTGTTTTGCTGCCGAGACAACAAATATAGTAGAACTGTACTTCTATCGACTGACAATTCTCTGTGAGCTGAAATTAAAGTTATACAGTCGAACTTGGGTAAGTGAGAGTCAAAGGGACTGACATTTTTTTCTCACATATGGAGGTTTTTCATTAAACCAGGTTTCTCATTTATTGAGGTATTGCAGTGTTATTTCTCACTTAGAGAAGTATAAGGAGTAAATGTAATGTAATGTAATGTGTGTGTGTGTAGGAGTATATGTGTCCGAGTCTCACTTATAGAAGTTGAGGGCGAATAACAGTCTCAAATATAGAGGTTTCGATACGAAAAATAAATCTCGCTTGTAGAGGTTTTCATTTCTCACGTATAGAGGTCTTTGAGGGTAAAAGCAATGGGACTCGATAATTATTCTCATTTATTCAGTTTTCTCACTTACCCGCAGTTGTCACTTATCAAGGTTCGACTGTAAATATAAAATGTTGAAAATTTCAATCATTTAAATTTGGAGTAAAATTTAAGGCCGTTCGAGAACACTGATGGCAAATCAAATTACACCAACAGAAACCGGATAGAACTCATCGGGAAAATATTTCGAATATTTGAGACGTGAAATACACGGTACGCATATACGGAAATGAATGCGAATCCGGAATAGTTCAAGACGCGTGAAATCGTTTCCCTTCTCGCGCTGGGAATGTCGCGAGTCTCTCTTTCTCCCTCAAGGTACACATTTTGATTCGTTATTCATGCGTGCTCGCGAGATCGAAACCCCGAACGCGCGCCGCCGTTTTCGTATACACACATTTCTCAAGTATGCCGATCTCAGTGCACGCGTGCCTCAGCCGGCGCGGAAGCGAGCACCCGTCGAATTCCACTTTTGGAATTTTCCGCGCGCATTTTTCCTCGCGTTGCTACCCATCAACCGTAATCTCGACGACGATATATTTAACGACGCGTGTATGCAATATCCATTCACGCGCTTTCGTCTTCCTCTCTGTTTTTCGCGATACGAGCTTTTCCATTTCTTCTCCCTCTCTTTTTTTCCCCATCGCGTCGAGATGAAAAGCACCTTTCAAAAACGGAGGAACAAGAAATTTTCAGACGTGATTCAGTAATTTTCGTTTCGTCGAATATTTTTCCTTGACGTTTTTTTTTTTTCGTTTTTTCCCCTTCCTGCCTTTTTGTCGCAGCGAAACCATTTCGAGGGATATTGCGAACGTTACGCTGGGATCGGAAAATTTTCAAACGTACGTCTCCGAAGCGCGAGTGTCGCGTTACGTGTTTCGTCTCGCTCGTTTTCTCCCTCCCGATGAGTGGGAGGCTCATTGTTTTGATATCTGCGCATTGTCACCGATTGTCACTCGTGCGTTCAGCCGAATCTCGCGTCGAATCCCCCTCCCGTGCGTCATTTTTTTTCAGACTAATAATACGTCCCTTTTTCTCGAACCACAGACGTGTAAATTATCAGAATACTATAATCACAGTGAGAGCATTCACAGTAGGGGTCTCTCTTTTAATGAAAATGTACACCACTTTCAGTTTGTATCATACTTTCACGATATTTCAAATAAAACCAAATCTTACTTTCCTTCTATCAAATGAAACGATACAAAAAAAAAAGTATCAAAAAGTTAAACTTTTTTTCAACCCGAGAATTCTCTGTAACAATTCATCGGGTGTCTAGTAAACGAAATGTAAAAAAAGTTACACAACTATTGGACAGCGTTCACGAGAGACAGAGACAGGAGTGAAAAATACAAACGCGTATCAGAAGGTACGAGTGAAAAATAGAATCGGGGTAGTTAATGCCAGAAAATTTCTCGCGTCTGGCTCGTCAATGTCGAGTGGTATCAGCGACTCGTTGCGAGAGAGCTCGGGGATGAGTTATGCACCGGGCGAAACGCCGATAATGCACCAGCATTCTGCCCCCCGAGCCCCTCTTTCCACCCCTCCTCGTCCCTTTCCGTCTCTCCTCGTGTCGTTGATACGGTCTTCGGTGGATATGCACGGCGAACGAGCCCGAGCGAAGTGCTAATGTGTTTTATCGCTCCGGCGCCCATTCCGAAACAGAAATTCCGCATTTGTATGCTCGCCGAAGGGGTGGTTTGACGGGGGACGAAGGGAAGGGGGAGGAGTCGGATGCAGAGTGGATCGGCGACAGCGCGGGAGATAGCGAACTGGAGAGGGCGCGGACTTTAACGGCGCGGGGGAGACATAGGAGAAAAAAATTGCCGTCATTTTCCACCTGCCTGAAATTAATGCTCTATGGATTTACGTCGCTCGCTACGTTGCGTGTGCGCACACTCGCCGTAACAACGGATTGCCGCGATCTCGCGCATTATTGTTTTACTCTCCGTTTTCATTTCCCTCCCCCAACACCGAGAGCACTCCGCCTGCCACCGAGAAAGAGATTTTGCGAAAACTGAAAATCCGGTTTTTTCGGTGGTGGGCTGTCAACTTTTGTCAACCGGATATTCGGTGTTATTAACGAAATAAATGAGATCGTTACGCAATATTTAGTTGATTTAGTTAAATCGAATTTTGGTACTCTTGACTTTTCAAAACAAACTTTACAGAATGAAAATTTTGCGATTCACTTGCCAGATGACATGAAAATTTTACACGATTACCATTCATCTTGTACAACAGAAAATCTACCCCGACTCCGTCGATTTTCCCAAATTCGAGGAGAGCGGTGAGATGACAGAATTTATCGCGCAGTCACCGTGGATGATTTAAGGCGCCGGAAGATGAGGAAAAGAGGTAGCGTGAGGAGTGAAACGTCAGATCGACGCATGGACGATGAAATTTTTCGCGTCGCATGACAAAGTCTCGACATCCCCATCCTTGAACGTACACCAACAGCAAGAATACCGAATAATGAGCATATAAGGGTGAATATAGCGAATAGGAATTTAAGATCTGCAAATAAATAATTTATTGTAATAATAATAGAAATTATTACGAAAAAAATATGAATTGTTATTTTAAACAATTCAGTAATTTCTTGAAAAAATTGTAATTTTCAATCATAATTTTTCCTCGTACATATGGAACGAAATCAAGTTGTACTTCATAAAAATAGAATTTCGATCGGCACCGTATTATTCGATTTCGCTCTCCGACGACGGAAAATGAAACTGAAAACAAATGAGCGGCAAGAACGAGAAAATACCGAGAATAGGAAATTTTTCCGAGGCTTTTCGCGTCGAACGTCGAAGCAAGGTTTTTCCAAAGTCCGATTGTAAAAATTTCCAAGTTACGAAAGTCGACGAAAGAAGAAAGAAATCAGCAAGAAATACGCGTACATCGGTTGCCTTCGAAACGGCCCGAATCTTTCAGACAATTTCATTCGCGATGGAAAAAATAACGAGAACCCATGCGAAGCCACTCTCGTGATTACGTACAGTTGCGCGATCTACTAAATCGAGGAGGCACGCGAAAATAAATAATAGCGAAAAAGGGAAATAGTGGGGCGAGGGTGAATTTACTTATTCGGATAGGATGTACGAGTCGATGAGAGGAAAGAACATTCCGGGCTACTTAATTCTCCGAATTTTTTGGCGAGGAGTCGAGCTTCGATGTAGCGGATAAGTTTATCCGGACCCGTTCGTTGTTCGATTTTATCGCGACTAGCTGTGCGAACGTGAAATTGTCGAGCAAAGTGAGTGTGGGAGAGAGAAGCAGGGGAGGGATGAGAGTGAGAGAGAGATACGAAATTTCTGTCCGCGTTTAAACTCCGACCCCGTACCGCGAAAGCTGATCCACGAGATACTTGGAATTCGATTAACCCCGTGCGGACCTCGTTAATTTCTCCTCGGCGTTGAGTCGGTTCCGCGATATACGAGGGTTCTCGATGTGCTTCGCGCTGTGTATTGAATTTCTCTGCGAGAGATTTATATATGTATATATTCCATTGACCGCAAGTGATGAGAGGAAGCATTACGACATCGTTCGTTTCGATAAATTGCCCTACTAAACACAGCAAATATGTAATAAAATTATCCGAGATGTTAAATTATTAAAGTTCAGTTATATTTTTTCATATTTAGAACTTCAATAAATTTATTCTCGCTGCATAAAGATCGTCTCACCGCCAATTTCACTCAGACGTCTTTTTTTTTTCACGTGCGGTTCCTTTTAAAAAATTTCACATGCAAAACAAGATCGTCCTTGAGTCAGCGAGGTGAGTATGAATGGAATCAAAGTTGTGGAGGAAGAGCGGGATGAAGCAGAGATAGAGAACTTGAAAGCCCAGCGTGTAGACGACCACCTGCGTCGGTTCGCCATTAACGCCAATTGAAAATACATCGACAAAGTTCACCCTCCGCTCGAAAGCCATCGAGCAACGAACCGTACGCGCGCGCGAGCGTTGCGAGTGTGGAGAAAATGTTGCGCGGTGGCGATGAAAGAAGAAAAAAAGAGAGGAAGAAAAAGGATGAGAACGTCGAGGTTCTCTCTTACCTGGACAGACTCTTGCGAATCGGCCAAGTATTTTCCCGCTAATTACGCGAGCTTTCAACCACCCGGCTCGTTTCTCTTCTTCTTGATTAAATTTTATTTCAATTTTCGCAATTTCGATGTTACGTAGACGAAATTATACAAAATACGTTTTTTATAATCATTTTGAGACACGAATCGGATAAAATGTAGAATGTATCTTTAATCGATGCAATTTGAGAGATTGCACGGGACAACTCGAAAGTTCATCTCGCGAATAAAAAATTTATCTTTTACGGCAACTTCATTCGGTTCTCCATTCGTGGACGACAACTCACCGACCGTAGTCTGCAAAAACATTTTTCCCCGTTTGCTTAACGAGCGAATAAACTCGAGTCGCAGTTGTATAAAATTCTTTTTAATTATACCGTATTACACCGTATTACGGTTTCCACTACCATATTTAAAGTCATTTCGAGTATTTGATTTCGTATTTTGGTCAACATCGAAATGCCGTCGCGGAAATTTTTAACGTAAGAATTTTTTTTCACCGTCGCGTGTAGAGTCAGATTTTTTTATAGACTCGAACCAATTCAACAGCAGTTTCGAAAAATCGAACCCAACCCCGATTCGTGGGTTATTGTTACGATCGGGAATCGCTTGTCGGGCGGTATTAATAGGAGAGGAAAAAATAAGTGTAAACGAGTCTAAAGTTCCGAATGGCGGTATTACGAGCAACGTAGATCCGTGCGAACCCTTGACAATAAACGACTACTTTGCCAAGATACGCCAACTCCGTTAAGACGAGAAAAGTTTCGGTCGTTTTACGACTCGGACTAATGCACTTTCGTACTTCTCGAAAAAGACAGTTACCGCTCGAGGCGCATTCTTACACCGCCGCGGGTACGGGTTGCCACCCTTCTGTAACTTCTCCCCCCCCCCCCCACCCCGGCCCATAAACAACGAACGATAATAATTGCTCTCGGGGTATCTAATCCGGCTCGAATAACGTTCGGAAAAATGGAATTGCATTTCTCCCGGAACATACCAAACTCGAGTCAACAAATTTAATTCGATATGGCTCCCAGTCGTTTTGAGCAAACGATCTTCGGCGATTTTTACTACATACGAGAATTCAAATTGGTTAAAACCCTCTTCATGGTGTACAGCTTGTAGTTTTATAAAACTCTTGCAGTCTTGAAATTGCAGTAGAACCCTTTTTATTTTTCAGCGATAAGGTTTGACAGTCGTTTTTAGAGTACTTACGAGGAAATGCGGTTCTCATCTTGCTTTTAATTTTTTTTTCTTTCATATGTGTATAAACCTAAGCAGTTCATGTCTCGAAAACGCAAGACTCGAGAAATTGCAATAAAACTTTTGCGGATTTGCGTTAGTGCCTAGATGTTAGTACCTAGATAAGTTACTTAGATGTTAATCTCTTGCGAGGACTACGTACGCAATTGTTTCACATCCTTTCAAGTACGAGATACAAGAATTGCTCGTTGCACACCGCCTCGCGGCGAAACGCCTTATGAAACTCCGGTTTTTGGAAAATGGCGCGTGTCGTAAGTTTTAAACTTATACCCGATCGTAAAACTAAATTTCGTCCAACCTCTTCTCCCTCCCATGAATCACAAAAAACTGGGGAAAAAACAAAAACTAGGTTCGGTAGATGCGGGCATAAAAAACTCGTATTTTCCTACAACCTTTTAGCATGTTCATCATAATCTTTTACAACGTCGAGAGAGATAAGCAATTAACCTCTTCACGAGAAACTGTTCTTCCGAACCTATTTCGCGAAAATCTGCCAGCGGATGGAGAGAATTACCGAGTAACAAACCCGAATAAGAAAATTCGATCGGATTTCTGTTCGAAATTGAACGGTTTCTTCTAAAAATCGAACGAATTTCTTGCCCCGAGAAACCGACTCGAATATCGCTCGCGAATAAACGCAAACCCCATCAGTTTCTGTTGTTCTAAGAGCAGCTCAAGAACGAGATCCCTCCTTTTTCCGCAATTTCGCCGTCGTCGTTCGTACAAGGTAGAAACTTCGATAACTGCGCGTTAATATTCTCGACGTGGTGTGAATTTAACGGCGGCCAGGGTCGTGGTACTCTACCCGTTGAAATTTGCAATCCCAGTGGTTCCGATAACCCCCTCCGACCCTCGTGAAATCGAGGTGAGGAGAGGTGAAAGCGGGGGAGGGGTGGGGGGGGGGGGGAGGTAGCCTCACGGGCGCGCGATGATTTAATTGCATGGTAACGGTGCGCCAGCGCGTCTGTTTGTCGACCCTAAACAAGCGCCGAATCGGCATGGACGTCGTCCATCTTTACCTCGCTCCCTCTCGCCCACCCCCTCCCCTCGCCCGGTGCTTACATTCGCTCGACGAACGTGCTCACATTCGCATTAGTTGGGCGTCGTTAGGGGCTCCGTTCACGAAACTCAAACATACGTGCCGTGCCGTTGGCCCTCGTCTTCCACTTCTCGCGTGTTCCTGCTACAGAGAAGAGGAAGAGAGAGAGAGAGAGAGAGAGGCTGTTCGAACTCTGTCGGCAACTCTCTTTGGCAGGCCCGAGCGGAAATTTTGCCGTACGTTAAAGCGATCGCTGTGTCCCCGCCGGCTGTAGTTACTGGGCTAATCGCTGTGAGAGAGCAATGGGGACGAGGAGATTCACTCGTGGGTATCGCGACGAATAGGAGAAACGTACAGTTGTCTAAAATTAGGGAAAGTGATACTCGAAAGATCGAGTAAACGACGATTGAGAAAATCCTTGTCTTAACCCGTTCGCTGCCAAGCTTAAATTATATGGAGTCATTCCTATTGCCATTCATATTTTGAATGTTATTGTTTATGTTTGTGGCCACAAAAAATTTGCTAATTCAAAAGTCTGTATATTATAATATATTTAAAGTAGGACGAGTATACTCGCTCTTGGCAGCGAATTGGTTAAACAATAATACAAATCTTGTGCAAGAGGTTGACAAAAATGTAGAGATTTGAGTGAAATATAATCGTATAAAGAAAAACTGAATGAAATTCCTACACGATAGTTCTCATTCAAACGGCAAGTAGTGCGCAATCTCAAAGACCAAATACGAATCACATGAGTTGTGAATGGACTCGATACCGAATCCCTTTGTCGTATTTAGGCACTTTGACGATCGCTGGGAGAACGTCAAACGGCGAAACAAGGCCGAGCTCACTCAGCGAAATGAAGAACCTTGACGTTTGATGGATGGAAATTGCTTTGCGTATATTTTATTCTCACCGTGCTCACACTTGTCATGACGCTCTTCTCCGAATCGCTAATATTTCCTCTCGAGGGACTCGAGAACGAGTACTTTTGAAATTTCGTCGACTCTCATTCAAGGACGTGTGAAGCGAGGGAGGAAAGATATTCACGGCGCGAGGGTGAATCGTTCGATTCGTTACAGAATTGTTCGCACTAAGCTAGAGTCCGTTTTTTCTCTCGAGAATCAAGAATTTGAAACAATTAGAAACGTCAGACCGAGAGGGAACCGATCGACTGAGAAATTTTTTGCGAGACTCCGTTGAGAAAAAAAGTAACAGTCATTGGTAAATTTTCGAAATGAGAGACGAGTAGGATTTTTCCTCTTCTTTTACGGCTCCTCGTTCCTTTCAACGTCGCATTCGCCTCTCGTACACTCGCTTATGCTACGTATAATATACACGTATATACGTACATACCGATAGATCTTCTCTGTCTGCTCACTCGGAGGTGAAATTAAACCGAATGGCGAGGTATCGACGCGGAAGAGCGAAGCGACAGGATCGTCGACGCGAATCCAGGCGTGTGCATTCCATCCCCTCCACGCCCTCGTACTCGACCCCACCATCGGCAAATTTTCAAAAGCGCCGGATTACTCGATCCATCCGTGAATCCAGCCCCGGTACGTCGCGTTTCGATTCAACCGGACCGTAGGACGGAGCTTCACAGGTTGTTCCACAAGACTCTCGGCAAATGAGCAAACACAGTTTGGAAAAAGAAGAGGGAAAAGAGGTAGAAGAAATAATTCGACCGAAGAGCGAAACGAAACTCTTAACGATGCCGCCGTGACGTTTTTACTAATTGGTAACGTAGAAAATGACTGCGTGTGTGCGAGCTGCGGGAGAGAAAAAGGGAAGAAAGAAATTTTCGTCCAGCCTTAATGATTATCGGGGATAACGAGGATCGTTATTCGGGATTTCATCTCCCCCTCTCATTATAATTTCCGCACTCGATATGGATTTATTTGAGGTACGGTCATAACAATCCACTGTTTCTTGTTACATTGGAGGTATGGATCTGATATTAGCGAACACTTGAGTCATTTTACTTTAATTCGCAAATAATAGATGTACTTTTTTTC
Organism: Goniozus legneri; assembly: GCA_003055095.1. Classification (NCBI taxonomy): domain Eukaryota; kingdom Metazoa; phylum Arthropoda; class Insecta; order Hymenoptera; family Bethylidae; genus Goniozus; species Goniozus legneri. The sequence goes on from NCVS01002407.1 coordinate 15,913, forward strand.
ACGAAATAGTATCGTGTATGTGTGGTAAATCTGGCCAAGATTAATTATTTGAATTCACGAAAATGAGTAACGAATTCGTTATACTCCAAGCTTTGGAAAATATGAGGCTCGTGTGATGGAAGAGCTAACATCATCGTCCTACGAACTCAGAGAAGGCTTTGCGTCGAAATGACTGGATTTTCGAGGTCTATCTAGTGCACGGGAAGGTAACAAGGTCTTCTTATATATGAGACTATCTCGTCTCAAATTTTACAGAACCTGTCGACTCTCTTTCTCTCTTCGCTCTTTGTGCCTTCGCGTCGAACCGAGTGTTTTATTTATTATTACATTCGCGTTACACGAGTTTCGGCTGTCCTGGAAGCTGAAATTCTTTCTCTCTTTTGGAGGACGAGCAGCGAAACTTTCGCGAAGATAGTTCAAAGCTCCGGTACCACGTGCGCGAATTTCCCCGACGACACAGTCTTCAACCGTGACCTCAAACATGTTGTCCTACTGGCAATGTGAAAGTTTTATCGGTTCGAGGTAGAATGTGGACCAGCCAGATTTAATTTCCTCAAATTATTCGAGTCTCTTGTCGAAAATCGGAATCGATCGACAGCTGCTCGCTGAAATTCAATAAATATTTTTCTCCCGTGTTCGGTGCGCTAATTTTTCTCCGAGTGTGAAATTCGTCGTCGCGATTGAACGAGGCTAATTTTCACCTCTCCCTCTGTCTCGCCGTAATCGGATAGAAATCTGAACCTGGTAGGCGAGCAGATAACGGAAAATAAAAAGAAAATTGAGAGGACGACGTTCCGCCTTCCCCCACTTTCATCGAAGCGTGATCACCGCGATGAGAGAAATTAGCCGTCTCTCGACAAATCGCTCGGAATGAGCTCGACAGAGCAGATAATGCCCGCCAATCTTCTCGTTAAATTCGTAATTCAGCCTCGCTCGCTCCCTCTCACACTCTCGATCTATCTTTCAGCCGGAGTTTCTTAATTTTCCTTAATCCGCTCGTCCTCGGTCTGTTCGTTTCCTTTTTTTTTTTTAATTTTCCTTCTCTTTTCTATTTCAGCTTTTATTTCACCTCACATTGTCGAACTCGTTCATCCTTCTTCGATCCCGCCTTTGGAGATTATAAACGCGAGACTACCGTGCAGTGGATACCGAAGTTGATTGAGGAAAATCGGTAGGGCGATTCGTCTGGAACTGGGGTGTAATTTACCGCTCCAATGTATTGGATAAGTCAAAAAAATTTGTTATCACGGAATGTAATATTATCAAAATTGGCAACTTCGAATTTTAACCCAGCTTATTTCGATTTTCGAGAAGTACGGAATAGATATTTTTGTTACTAGGCCCTAAAGTGGCACTTCACGGACGAGTTTGATTTCGGGGGCAGAACGGAATAGCCGAGGCGCAGCCGAGGCCCGTTCTGCATCCGAAATCAGACGAGTGTGAAGTGACATTAGGGCCGTGTGACAAACATCGTTTTTTGTCACAGGTGTACCTGAAGTGCGACTTTACGGATCGAAAAAAAAAAAATAGAAAAAAAAATATTGTTTATACGGACTTATTTTAGGTCAAAAATTAATGTTTTAGGTAAATCAGTAACAAAAAAATAACAGTCCGTAAAGTCGCACTTTAGGTGCACCTGTGACAAAAAAATATTTCTTGGCACTGTCGCAAGACATCACTTTTTTTATTTTGTATCGCATTAACGACGCGCAAAATAACGTTTCGTAAAAAGACATTCCTTGAATATTCCAAATTCTTCTTCGCGAGTTTTGGGAAGTATCCCAAACTCTTTCTCGACTGTGATTTGATGACGCGAAAGACGAATTTCTCGGCGGGTTGATATTTCGAAAATATTTTCGTAACCCTAAGCGCGGTTGGCCCGTGATCGAAGATAAACATACACCTCGTTATCTCGCGGCAAGCTAGACTTGGTGTTGTTCCACAAAGTCTCTCTCGATGAGGTATGATAGCTTCCAGAGTTTTCTAACACGTTCTGGGGAAAGAATTTTTTATAAACGGTTCGATGAGTGCTGACTTTTATTTTGGAACGAGAGCGAAAAAAAGTCTGGAAAGTCTGGTTAGCAGTGACCTCGAATACGCGATTCCGTTCATTATAAAATCCCGGGCTGCTCAAACGGTTACGCTTTACATGCCTCGAATGCTATTTTCCCTCCTTCTCGATCTCCCCTTTTTCCTTACGAAAAATAGATAGAAAAAAAAAACTCAGACCAACAACTCTCTGACCGGATTCTAAATGAATGCGACGGCAGGAGGCTGAGGCGGTAAAAAAGAAGAAGGAATTAGCGGAGTTACTCGGCGCATAAGAATTCCGATTTTATATTCCACTCGAGACCCCCATCGAATGTTGTCTCGCGGTTGAAAATCCCGCCGGTGTAATTGACCACTCGAGATATTTAATCAAACCTGAATATTTCGATTAATTTCCGAATATTTCCCATAATCGCGGTCTCCAAGGAATTTCCTCATAGGTTTTGATCTTCGCCACGTCACCGCAAGATCAAGACGAGTGGTAGACGAGAAATATCGGCGTCGTTATTACTGTTACAACCTCCGCGAGAAATCTGAGAAATACTAAAGGGGTTGAAAAAAATACCTAGAATTACATGAAAGATTTCTAGGAACGAATTGCATCAAATGTTTATTTATCGACTAAAGAAATCAATCAAGAGTCTCCCCTCTTGGATCGATTGCGTCGTTCGTTTCCTGACCCGCGAGGACAAATTTTGGAGAACCCTTGCCCGGGCCGTCTCGCAGGAGACCAAGATCGATACCCACGGGAATTTATATCGACGGCAAAAGGGAAGAGCCGGGCCGAAAGAGGAAAGAGGCGCGATGAAAGGTCATCGGCGACTCCCTCTATCTCGCGTATTTACGCGAGAACACGAAAGGCTCGTACAGGCGCGACCCTCCGACGCGATTCTCGCCGTCTATCGAAACGACTTTCCAAATTTCTGCCCTCGCTGAATTCTCCTCTCTTCTCGCCGTTCTACAATTGACCCTTCGCCCCAGTTTTTTTTGTCGATCTCATGGTACACATGTATCTACGCCACACATCTATCCCTCTCGCTGCTCCATACCTTTATCGGGCCGCCACCATTGTACCTGATTGAAGGCAATAAAAAAGAGGCCCCATAAATCGTCGAATTGTCAGAATCTCGTTAGAACGGGTAGATATAACTCCGCGAATATTCCGTGCCTCTTGGGGAATCTAATGAAAAAAATTTTCTCGTACGTAGATGTATAACCTTGTGGATGCGATATACGCGTGATTCCCAGCGCGGGGATAAAACTTTCGATTTTCGTTCACGGGATCGATCAATCACGATATACCGACGTCAAATTCGGTGTATTCCAGGGCTAATTGAATTGATAAAATATTGACTGGAATTAAATTGTTCTAATGAAAGTTGTCTTGTTGGCGTTGAAAAGACTGTTTGTTTTCTTTAATACAAATACAAATTGTTTCAAATAGTACCCTAGTAAAAATTAATCGAGTTTTACTTGATTAAGTCTAGAAACTGGCCAGCAATCAAATCTAGTAACTAGGCAGTAAGTATATTCAGTAACATAACCGCAATTACAATTATCACAATCACAATAACACTAATTATTATAATAAATAACACTAAGTTTTACTTGATTAAGTCTAGAAACTAGCCAGCAATCAAATCTAGTAACTAGGCAGTAAACATATCCAGTAAAATAATCACAATCACAATTTTGATAACTGGAAAGCTGTCAGCTTTATTCAAAGTCGCCATGTTTTTGTTGATATCTAGTAAAACTGGCCAGTTACTGGCTAAAAACTCGATTTCATTTCTACTAGGGTAGTAAAGTTTTCAAACATTCGTAAAAAAATTGATGAAAATTGAACCCTGCATGCGCCAGTAACAAAACTGGCGAAGCAACGTGTGGTTGAACGGCCGTTTTAATTGGGCGTCGACAAGGAGAGAATCGAGCAAAATAGTAGGTAGCGGCTAGTGGCCCTCGCACGCAGCCACACGACTCGACGATGCTTATCTTAACTGCCGATGGAGTGTACCGAAATACACGATAAACCGCGCAGGCCGTTCGTACACACTCACGCATTAGTACGACTGTCATCGTGGGGCCCGTTTGCGTGCGGCGCTATTCGATCGATCGACAGGAGCCCTGCACTCGATAAGACAGCGATAATTCGTCACGTCGACGAGAAATTAATTTCGGCATTTCTTGGATAATCGAGTCATATATTACGCAAACAGTACAAATTAATTCTCGGAGAAAATTATCGCAGTTTCGGTTGGAAACTCCGTAATAAAAAATTTCATTTCTCTTCATTCCAATTTAAAAGGTTTCTCAGTCTTTGTTAGTCTTGATTAAATGCCGATTGAAAAATTGACTTGCCAAATAATTCATTTGTATTCTTATTGCGAAGGGAATATTTGAACGTTACGACAGCTAGCGATTGTTTGACTCTAGTTACTGGCAAATGTCGAAAAATCGAGAAACGAGTTTCGGACTCTCGCGCAGTGATCAATTGAATGATCAATCGATCCCAACGACGAAGCGAGCAGGTGCACCACAATGTAACGCTGGCGCCCAGGCATGGCGCTGACGCTTATTGAGTGACTGGCCCAGTTATCAAGAGCATGACTGTCGATAACCGAACGGATCACGCATTCACGTCGCTCGCGCACGGCGAAGAGAAAAGAAAGAAAAAAGAGAAATCGAAAAACTGGCAGGGAAAAAGCCTCCCAATGTGTGTAACGCCACGTCATACATACGATCTCGGTCGCGTTATTGACATTCCAAAATAAATGTCAGATCTCCGACGCATCACGGCGATAGGCATGGAAAAAAATTCTCGCGAAAGGGGGATCTTTTACGTGCGATGACGCCGAATTACGATATCTTTTTTTTTTTGCATCTCGCGAATGTGTACGCGTAAAAATTCGACCAGGGCACCGTGCTATGAATAATAGATGTCCCACGTGCCGAGCTATTATATCGATCCCGCGTGCAGTTACAGGATTAAACGGTCATGGAGTGCACAGGAATGAATTATGCTCCCGCTTAATGCCGGAATTTATAATGTTTATAGAGGACCGAATGACGACAAATTGCGGTTAACGTCGTAAATCTGTTGCTACGATCGTATCGTTGGATTAATTCCGATGCTCGTGTTTACCGCTATGGACCTAAGATAGCGACATCGGTAATTGCGCCAATTTCGACGTCAAAATCTTTCCGTGAACAAATGAAATTTGAATGCTACATATTATTCTCACTCGTATTTCCGAGCTGTAATCATTTCAGAAATTCACGAAGCAGGGAATATAGATTTGCACAAGATAATAGGAATCAACTAATCAAGAGTAACTAAACCGAATGTCCACGAGGGTACAGACGTTAACAAATAACCATTTTTATCGTATCGATTGCCCTATGTTACGGAATAGCAAGCTCTGAGTGCCTGCGTATGCGTAACCGATATCATCAATTTCATTTTCCACTATGGTTAACGTTTCATCGAGTGCTCCCGAGTTTACATTGTTCATTTTTAAACTGAATATTCTTCGGATATGACAATGTCCAAATTAACAACCGAACTTTTCACATTGTTCATTATCGATGTAGAATGTTGAATTTACAATAAATTCGTTTAATTCGGTTAAATATTCATTCATCAGTATACACTAATATATTTCAATTGTTACTGGGTTGTTAACGTAAAACTCGTCGCGTGGAGAATTACAAGAACGAAAACTCAAAATCTTTATTAACACTGCCAAGTACACCAACTTAGATCGATCCGCACTCGTCGATTGTCCGAGCGAATAATAAAGCGAGAGTCGAGCCGTGCTCGCTCGAGCCGCTCGAGCCGCCCTCGCGAAAAGTAAGGAAAAAAGGGCCCTAGCAACCGTTGCTACGACTTGCCGCAAGGCGGCGGCTCATCAAGGACCGATATATTCTCGGAAGCGGGCAGACGGAAGCGAGGCGGCTACATACGCAAAGCGCAAACGGCTTTGCGGCGCGTTCTACTAGTTTAAATACGCTGTTCTCCCGTAGCCCGTTTCGGAGACCGAAGCGATCATAGATCGGCACCTCGTGGCCTTCCTATATCGGGGACCCTCATAAAACCGCGGAGACGAGTGTCCTATCGGGATCGGTGACAGCCCGGGGACAGCCACGTCTGTCCCCTGCTGAGGGCCTTGCGCGACGGTGGCTCTGTGACCACCGCGCGCCGAAACGGGGTATCTGCTCCTCTGCGAGCCCCGATGCGCGCTGCCGCCGCCCCGTGCCCATCGACCCGCATTCGCCCGTAACATTAATAATTTACATAGCTAAACGTTGTTATCACACATATTATCGAAACAAATAATTCAATTTTCATTGGAATTGACAATTAATTTTCATTTTATTATACTTGGGAGAATAGATAGTTGAACGAGTTGAATGCTTTCTCCAATACAATTTCAAAGAATGAAATACTGAAAAAAACCTGTCCCGTTGGAGCGAGAGCGTGAATGGAATTATATTATCTTAACAGCCCAAGTATATGGCTCTTGGACGTTGCGTAATGTATATTCGCGTTACGTCATTATGCGATTATGGGATTAGGCATTCCCTCTGTACACGCCGTCTGTAGCACTCCAAATCCCCTGTCCAAGGAGACCGTCTATAAAAATTTTACGACGAGAAGCGACACTCCAGAGTAGATGAAATTTCTCATTACGTGGTGGGGATCAGCTGTATATATATCTTTCCCCCGCCGCACGCATGTGATTTTCTTCAATTTATCTTCAACCACGGTGAAAAATGAAATAAAAAAGAAGTGAAATATTCAATAAAACAGTAAAAATAGAGAGCAACATAATGAATGAGAAATTAAAAAGTACAGATATTTCAGGATGTCACATTACGAATCAATATTTGAAATTTACAATCAACGATGTGTGGCTTCGTCACGATACTTGTAGATTCACGACATTTTCATTGTCTTATTTTCAAAATATTTTGTACTTGTACTCAATAATCCACGTATTTTTATATATTCAAAACTTCTAATAACATGAAGGAATCGTTATTGATTATAGGAGGCAAGAATTATCGTTCAAAATTTCTCTGAACAATAGACGTAATTGACTCGCGAGCTTTTCGATGCAAGTTTGTATTGGTCTCTCCCGCCAACTGCAAGATGCCTTGCTATACGCATTCTAGTTTACACGTCGCCAGTATGTGACTAGTGCTGTTTCTACATTAGATACGCTTAATTAGGAAACTTCGTCTGTGGATGGCGTGAAACGACGGAATCCTTTTGTAAAGTGTTCCCCACTCTCCATTCTTCTCCTCTCCCTCTCTCTCTCTCTCTCTCTTTCATACACACTCTCTCCTAACATCAGCGAATGGACTAATAATGCACGATTTGAGGTGTACATAAAAAAATTCACGTTTGATCTCGTTTGCGAACTTTCCTCATTACGTAATTGGAGTATAAACTAGGTACAATGGGGATGGGGTGAGAAAATAATTCTGGAGGCGAGAAGAGTTATTAAAAAATAAAGTAGGATGGAACATTTTTTAGTCCCTTTCATAATTTTAACGGATAAAAATCAACGTTCGTGGTCGTTGATGAGATAAGATAACAAAGAAACGTGCAAATTAATATCGCAACTATGAAATCTGATAAAACGATATGATTCGGTACGATACGATACTCGTTGAATGGTTTAAATTTCGTCTTAAATTTTTACCACCAAAATATATCTAATAATTATGAATCCGAGTAAAAATATTTCTTTGACATAAATGTAGATAAACTCTACCGAGCTTCTTGATTCATTCTGTAATCAAATTTTCCCCTTATTGTTAAACTAGGTAAGAGAAAATCTCATTACGAGGTTTTCTTCTTATAATGATAAATTATCACGGAAAATATAAAAGATTACCCAAACAATATCGAGCCGGTTTATAAAACGTTCCGAAGACAATGGAATGAAAAATCGACCAGTGTAACGAGAAAAAAAAGCAATTTTGCATTCGGCGTGTAAAACCAGTGAACCGGCATTCACCGGAAACCGAAAATTCTTTCTACCTGTTCGTAGGCTCACGCAAGAGCAACGAATCGGAAAAAAGGGCGTGGAAGGGAATCTGACTGTAAGCCGCGAGAGAGCCGCGAGATAAGAATGGATGCGAACTCACGTTCCGCTCAAACATGAAATATCGCTGTACGCGCGAGAGTAGCGCGCATAATCTGCGAGAGACGTCGTGCGGACGAGTTAAACCTTCGTCTTTTGTCCCTTTGTCCCCGAGCTGTGTACTCGTCTTTTTTTCCTGAGAAATGAGCGTGAGTGGGAGAATGAAATAAACTAGCTGCGAGAGAACCTCTTGCGCGAGGAGAAAAAGAAGAAAACAGTCAGACGTCTGTCTCGCATCTCTTTTGCTTATTGCTCTGAAATTGCCTCCCCCCATTCTTATTTCTCGCGAGAATTTAGTCAGAGTCCGTACCCGAATACAATAATCAGCTTCGGTTTTTCGTCGACCTATGAATTATTCTCGCTGTTATTTCGCGTGATTCGGCTAATGGACAAAAAATTACGATACACCCCGTTAATCTTCGCGAATTGTCCATTCGGAACGAGCTTCATCGGGGTTGCGATTTTTGCCGCGCTCGTGCAAATAGAATATTAAACGACGCTACCATTGCGGAGGAGTCATTAATAATAATAATGAATAACACACAGACTCGTCGTAAATACAATGCCGTGACGGTATGTGTGCCGAGAGCGAGAGAGAGAGAGAGAGAACGTTTAGCCAACGCGTGACCTCGGCGAGAAGGATGTGAAATAATTAACTCAGCTCTCTCCTCTTCTCGCTCTGACTGAGGCTTCCGCGGTGCACACAACTTAACCATTCGCGAGTTGCATTACGAGGACACACGTAGCGCTCACGTGAGGGAAATTACTTATGCCACGATGGGACGCTCGCTGTTCGTGTCGTTCGTAACGCGTTCTCGATTTTCCACTCACGCGCCTTTGCCCGCACCACAGAGAACTCGAGGAGAGTGAGAGAGAGAGAGAGAGAGAGAGGGAGGAAAAAATCTCGACCCGAAAAGAAGACGTAAAAGGGTTTATTTATTATTCACCGATTGGCGGGCGGCGATTTGGAAAATCGCGAATAAACTCTACCCACTGTTCCCTCCTCCTGTTCCACTCTCTTCTCGCCTGCTTCTCGCGCTTCTCGAAACTTTCATCCGATATTCGAACGGCCCCGGCTTTTCGTCAAACGCGCTCCTGGTTTTTACGACGCGACAGCTGCGGAAAGATACGACGGACCAGTCGAGATACGAGTATACCGACTTCATCGACAAACAGGATGGTAAAAACCCCGATATTACCGAACTCGCGCCGCGAGTAGGAGAGAGGAAAAAAAATAAAAACCACCGATGAACCGTAAATACCGAAACCGAGGTTGAAGTTCACCTTCCGGGAGCGATAAGGGAGGAATATCGAGTCGAAGGAATTCGCTATTACAAAGTTCTTCCGATTGAATCGAAAAATGTTGATAAAAAAGAATCCGCCTGGAAATTACCACTCTCAAATTAAATATATATCTCCTCGATATTATCATTCCGCGCGAGGAGGAAGGAAAAAATATAAAGAGAATCTGACCCGATGCATCGGGGAGGCGAGAAAGCGCGAATACACGTATGCAACTCTCCCGAGTGGTATATATCTATATATATACAGACGCCTCTGGGAGCTGGTAACGCGATAGTTCGCGACTAGAAAAAGAAGTCATACGTAGAGACGAGACAGATAGAGTAGCGAGGGGGGTGAGAGAGAGAGAGAGAAAGAGAGAGAGAGAGAGAGAGAGAGAGAGAGTAAAGCGAGAGACAGCAAAAAGAGCTCGGATCGTTCGCGAGCGTTATCATTCCGCGCTTGTAGCCTCCTCTCGTGCCGTTGCAAAAAGCTCGGAGTAAAATCGGTAACGCTGTCACGTACTCGAGTCGCGTTCCGGATTCCGGCGAGAGGCTAAGACCCCCTCGTCTCCTCTTTTTCGTGCCGCCAAACCATTCCGCAGACCCCACCGGTGTCATATCCAGACGAAAATTGGAAAATGCTCTTCATTTCCGTCCACGTGCTCACTCCTCTGTTTTCCTTTTTCCGATGAGAGAGCAGCTGACTCGGCTAATCGCGATGCCGAAGCTGTGTGTTTGCCATCGGAAGCTTCTTTTTTTTTTCTTTCTTGCCAAAAAGCGAGAAATTTCTTTTTACAACTCCGAGGTGATATCGAAGAATCGAGTTATAACTCCATACGGAATTTCCACGCGGAGATTTCGCGCCCTCGTTAACTCGATTTTCAATAAACTCAAGACAATCAGCGTTTGGGTCTCGCGAACGAGCCCTCTTCAAGGTTGAACGTTTCAATCGGGAATTCTCGAGAGACCTCGCTGGTAGAGAGAGAGAGAGAGAGAGAGGCAAGGATCGACGTGACGTCGAGAGGCGTGAGAGAAGAAATTGAAAAGAGAGGATTAAGGCGAAAAGAGAGAACGAGAGAGAGAGATCAGAAGCAGGACGCGATATTACGTAATAAATCATCCGAATCCTGCGCGGTGTCATACATTATCGGTCGCGCTGGCGAACGACGTCTATACCAATTTTCATTGTCGCTCGAGTTCTCTCTTTCTCTTACTCGCCATTTTCTCTCGAGTCGTAACACGACCAGGTACCAGCTGGTTCGGCCGATTCCATAACCGATTCCCCCCTCTCTCTCGGCCCTTCGCACGTCTAAGGCGCCGAAGATTAATTCGTTCCATCGACACCGGAAGTCGTATATATACCATAACATCGAAGTTTGATTCGAGGAACGGTTCCGGCTGCCAGCCCGTCCAGTAAATCAATCGTATTTTTTTCTCAATAATCGCGCGGACCTAATTATTCGACGTTGATAAGCTAACTCGTTCGATAAATACGTCATCGGTTGAGTAATTAATTCGAATCGGATAGTTTATTCGACGATCCGTGATTATTTGATGGACCATGGAGAGACACAAATACGATAGGCGTGGACTAATATAGCGTTGTATCGATCGAGTAACCTTCGGAACCATGCCTGACCAAAATTTTCAAATATTCCTATCGTGTAACCTACAAAAAATTCCTGCGACATAGGAGAGGTCTCGATGGGTCGGCAATCTCCGAAAACAATCGACGAGTGTTGAAATAATTGACGTCTTGTTCCGTTCGCTCTCTCTTTCTTTCTCTATCGTTGTAATTTAATGCCTCCCGATGTCAATTTCCAGTTGCAAAGAAGCCCCGATGATATCGCGACATCAAACGTGACGTTTCGTGCCATTTCATTCGTTTCGTTCATCTCGCGTACCTATTTTATTCGAGAGGGGAAAAAAATATTTACACGTCTCAAAAGCTGATGACGCGATTGCTCATTCGCGAAATGTCGCATGATTTCAATAATATTTCCCAGTCCGACGATTCTATGTCGAACTGCGCAGCGTGGACATATGGGTTGATTAAAAAAAAACAGGCAAATATCGGACTCCAGATCAAACAAAAACGGGTTTCGGCTGTACGTCCAATCGGTTAAATCAAGCATCCGTGATAAAAAGAGTACGGCAAGTACGTTAAATAAAATCGGCGCAAATGAATGCGAACGCTTGTTTACGGTTGTCGGTTTAAAAATATCCAGTGAAGTCTTTCAGATTAGGCTCTTTGACCGATTCAACGCAAATATGCGATCGCCTGTATTTTTGTTTTCAGCGTAATTTTCGTTACGAACGCTTCGATTTTCTGTATCGTACTCGGCGTCGCGTCGACTGCTGATAATTTATCGAGTCGGAAACGTTCGACGTGTATCTGTGGTGTCCTCGCAATAAAATATATTTCAGTTGAATATCATATGGTTTTGAACTCACCAAACTCTCCACGTGATGAATATATCACGACGCTTCGTCGTCCTTGCAGTCGAGCTTCTCCTTTTTTCACGCCGTCCAGTTTTTGCGAACCTGCGGAAAAATGGATTTCAGATTTCAATTTGTTCTCTCCCGGAACGAAAAGCCGATAAATGGGTTTCTCTCCGGTTCGATCGGGGAAATAAGAGAATGAACCTCTTTTCGGGAGAAAAAGGTAGCACAGTGGCACCCAATTTTTTCTCTGTCTCTCTCTCTCTCTCTCTCCCCTTTTCTTTCTCGCTCGTCTCATACGCGTGACGTCAAGCCGCAGGAGTGACGAAATCGATCGAACGTCGATATTCGTACGCACAAAACGCACAACGGTGGGGGAAAAAGCCAAATACTGATGTGCAACATCGACGGGCCTTCGAAGAAAAAATATGTAGAGCTTTACTCGCACAGGAAAATAGAAATTCCGCAGTGAAACGCAATCACGGTCGAAATTTGCTCGATGAACTTTTCGCTTCCGGCCATTTGTACGCAAGCCTTCAACGTCGTAAATCATAATCCTGGCGCCCGTTAACCTTCCATCGATTTGTCGGCGAAGACAAGAAAGAACTAAAATGAGAGAGAGGGAGAGAGGATCGAGGCAGGAGAGAAAACTAGTAAGAAAGCTTAACGATTATTCATCGTCCTCCTTGTAAAGTCCTACGAGAAGAGAAGCACGTTGAAGGGTTTTAATTCTTTACGATGACGACGGGAAAAAACTATGACACATCTCGATCGTTAACGAAATCAGATGTAACTAAATTCAATATATATAACGAATGGAAAAGAAAGAATAATTTTGAAGTGGTTTTACGAGTTTCTCTTCCGAAAAAAGAGGATTCCAAAGCGAGTATTGAAGTTTAACCATTAGAGGACGGGAAATTTTCCTCAGTAATCGACCCCTTTTTT
>NCVS01002409.1:0-10123 GCA_003055095.1 Goniozus legneri
GAACTTCGCCCGCCTTCGGCGGGCTCGTTCGATCAGACAATTTTATCGATTGTTCTGGCAATATAGGAATGCCTGTTTAATTGGTTAAACAAAATTTTTTCTCTGTATTATGACGGCAAATCTTTATCTATCGTCATTGTTTTCGCAGTTGCAGTAAATTGAGCAATTTTCTTTTTGAATTCTTCATCCGTTATCCAAGATTTGCAGCGGAAATTCTCGGCAACGTCGTCGGATAATATCCAAAGCGTCACCTGGATTACGTCTTACACATAATTCCCAGGGGATGACCCGTGAAACTCGACAGTATCAGGATTAGCTCGAAGAGATATGGAAGACGTTCCGTGGGTCCTGTTCGATCTCTCGTTAGCGTCGGGCGTTAATCGATTTCGGGCTATCCGCGTGCGAAGTCAACTATCTGCAGCGAATTATCGGTATTCGAAGTCCTATAGATTCCGCTAGAGGTAAATTCGCGACACCAGTTTCTGGAAAAAGTCCCTGAGATATTTCAGGGTTGGAATTCGGAGCCTAGAGGATTCAGGAAGAGCGGAGCAAAAAGAGGAATGTAAATTTCGATTCCGGATTCTCGGAGAGAAAGGGTAGAGAGGCGGGTATCGCGCTCGATCCTGAAAAATTTGTTTGGCGATCCGTGGAAGCTTTAGCGAGAGAAGGTTCGCGGACGTGAATCATGCAGCCGGGGATAGACGAGAGTAGAGAGAGCGTCAGGGATTGAAACAAGAAAGCTGATGTATTACCGCGGGCCGAGCAGCGTGCAGCCAGCACGGAGGCTGCCAAGCTAGGCGAAGTGATCGGATGATTGATCGCCGCGCCGGGCTTGAAATATGAAGCGAGTGTCGCAACCGATTCGCAGATGAATGCCTCTACCCGTTGCCTATTGACAACTCGTCTCTCTCCCTCCCTCTCTCTTTTTCTCTCGTCTTAATCGAACGTCCTTTTCATCTCCATCTCTCTTTTTTCAGATCACTTTAAATCTCGTATAGATTCTAAATATTTGAATCAGAAAAAAGATACTCCGAAAACTGATTCTACCTACTGGGGCTATACTGAAAATAACAATTTGTTAAATTTACTTGATATTTATTTGCATATATTCGGATAAATATCAAGTACATTCAATCAAATATTTGTTTGTAAAGATACTAACTTTATTCCAACAATATTTTTTTCTATAATAAACATTTAATAACTTCAACAAATCTTTATCTTCAGTGTACATTCGCTACTGTTATTCAAAGCCCACGAGATAAATTCCAGGACACACAGTAGGCTGTTATTGTTATCAGAGACAATAATCAGGCAGGAAACTAGAAATAATGTTACGTCGTTTGGCAACTCGGAATCTGATTCCCGGTACTGTCAAAGTCGATTAAGTTTCATCGAAGAGAGAGAGAGAGAGAGAGAGAGAGAGAGAAAAGTCGATATTTACTTAGCATAATTACTTTGCCGTAGGCAGCGAAGTTCTCTAAACTAGAAAGAGACGTAGAATCCTGAGAAAGAATCAGGACAAAAGAATCCAGACGATATTTACTTGGTCCCGCCAATCGAAAAGGGGGAACTTGTCTGGCTATTATCCGACGATTTTCGTCCTGAAATTAAATTAGGGAATGCATAATCGAGCGAGCTAGCGAGTGCATATCGCGCAGCGGCGCAACAAACGCGTTTCTACCAACGGGTGCGAATGATTCTCAAACCCAAAGACGTGTTAATAATCACTTAACGGGCTTTAAAGTTACATTAGAGAGAGGAGGAGGGAGGTGAAGTTCGCGGTCGACGGCGCGAGCTTAGTTTCGTTCGAGATTTATGACCGTTCGCAGTTTCGGGAACAACGACTTCGCGATATACCGGTGGGCCAACGTATATATCTACTCTACTTTATATACGAGCTATATCAATATATAAGGTGTCCCGGTTTGTTCAGAAGGTGCTCGTTAGATAGGTTTCAGAATTTCATGATATACTTTTCTACTTTTTTGATCCAACGTATCGCTGTTGTACGTCTTTTAAAAGTAACCACATTTATTTTGACGATCCATTAGGTGCTCTTTACAATCGAATGACTCTTCAACAGAGAGTCACATCGTGAAATAATTAAATCCTACGTGTCGTTGGTTTTTCAAGATTCAGCTTTCTATTAACCTCATCTGGTCGAATTGGGACACTCTGTATATCGAGGCTCTCGTGTGCGAGTTATATCGATATATACAGCGACCAGCCGCCATTTCTGGAGCCGTCGTTCGTCGTGTGTACAAATTTGCGCGCATACACAACGATTCTCGAGCGCGAGAGCCATAACATTCATCGAGATTACCGTTGAAGGGGCGGGGAGTGGCGCGAGCGTTACCGAGTTGACGATAGCGGCCTCGAATAAATTTCAAATTTTGTAAATCGTTATACAACCGCCAGCGGCTCTCTATATGCGAATCTACGAGGGATTTTCGGAGCTCTATATCGACCGGGTGAATTTTTTTTTTTTCACCAAAAAACTGAGAATGAAAATTTTTGGAAAAGAGTTGAAAAATAAAAGTTGCCGTGGAAATTGCCGAATTTTTAACTCAGGTTCGGGAAAATAGATTCCACCTCCTCGAGGAGGGAAGGCGGCGCTAAGAATATTACGAGCTATCCTAGTCTCGCGTTTTTTTCGAAAGCCGGAATAAATTTCGCCGCTCGCAGTGGAAAATTTCGGAAAAATATTCGCCGAGCTGCGTCGAGAGAATTTTCCGAAAGAGGCGAAAGAGAAGAGAAAGCCCGCGTGGTTGCGGCTCCGTAGAGTCGAGCACGTATCTTACCCAGGAGTCTCAACTTTCCGTGAAACGTGCCGGTTTCTACTTGGAAACTCGCTGGAATCCTCTGGCGGACGAGAAGGGATAGAGAGAGAGAGAGAGAGAGAGAGAGAGGAGCTAGGCGGTTGAGAAAAAAATTGCCGGTCTCAGAAGTTGCGGGAGCAGCACACTTCTTGCGCCAAACATTCGCGTATGGATAATACGAGAGAGCCGGTCGGTGTGGGATGATGCATCGCGTGCCCGGCTCGGGTAAACGGCGCATTTGCATCTAAAAGAGCTCTGCCGGTAGTTTATATGAAAATGCGAAATGAAACGGTATATTTCACATCGGGATACCAGCAGTGGCCTACACTTCGATCTTCTGCGCATAAACGAATGATTTTTTCCTCGCGAAATCAGATCCCCGAACGACCTCGAGGAGACCCTGTTGAATTCGGCGAGATCGGCCACGCCCAAGGCGCCCTGACCGATGCCCCAAAAACCGCATCATCTTCCGTCGGAATGGCGGGGGGTAGCCCATTTATACGCGAAATCGCAGATTACGGTCTGTCCTTGGACGCCATTAGAATCGTTCAACGAGTGGGGCGGTTAGTTCCTGGAGTGGCGACCGCGCTAAATCCACCGCTCGATCCTTATACACCCACGCGAGTGGGCCGGATGGTATTCTCTCTTCGACTCTCACCTTCTCTCTAGCCTTCCTCCTCCTTACCTCCTATACATCCCGTCGGATTTACCGGCGGTCTCCAAGAGGCGATAACTCGCGGTTACGCCGTCGGAAATGCGCTTTAACGCGAAGTGTCGGTTGACTCGTAATACCCCGGGAGCTCGGAAAATCTCGCTCCTGCTAAGCCCCCTTTTCGTATATCTCCCCGTACGTACATATACACCAGAGATACATATATTTTCATTTTCGTCCCCCCTTGAGCGCCGATTGGGCGCGGGGGAAAAAATAAGTAGTCGAAAATTAAACTCAACCTACCTTACTGAAGTCCAAAGTCGAACGAATGGAGAAATCAAAGTTTCGCGCGAAACGATTTACTTGGCAGCTCCGAGTTTCCTCGATCTCGAAGAGGAATTAAGTTGGCCGAATATGGCGGTTGGCGGATGGGAGCTGCCCGCGAGAAATGACCCGGCATTATCCAGCCGGAGGGGCTAGCGGAGGCGCAACGGTGGCTACGTAGCAGGGCGACTTCGATAACACGCTTAACTAAGCGACTAAACGGATGTAAATCTATGCAGATTGCCCGCTGACAAAAATCTCGGGTACCTCGGGGTCGCTCCTCCCGGCGGGCCCGGCACTCCAGGACGGCTAGGTTAGACGACGACGTAGCCCGACGAGCGGGAAGAAGAAGGACACCCTCGGGACGAGTTAGCTCGGCTAATGGCTCGCCACCTACCGATGATCGAAATTTTCTTATTCTACCCGGCAGCTTTTATTCGACCTTCGACGCCCTGCACTCGTTCTCTCTCCGCTCTTCGTGGCTCGTTAACCCAATAATCGCGAGCTCTAGCTAACGACTCTGGCAGGCTGGTGCGGTAGGGAGCGTATATACGTACATGCCAGTTTCGAGTGTCTCATCAAGAGAAAGAGCAAGAGAGCATTTTGTCAATTCGTGACTGGAGACAAATTCGCGTTCGCTCGAGTGTTGTTGCAAAGACGAGTCCTGACCGTTCCCAGAATTTCGGGATCGATAAATTCGTCCAAGGATCGATGGGGACTCGGGCTGGGAGGAGAGAGTGGTAATTGAAGAGTCCGGGATGAACTTTAGGATTCCCAGAGAGAGAATAAAGGACAAGAGGAAGGGGGGGAGAGAGAGAGAGAGAGAGAGAGAGAATTGCGTAACGTTAGAGGGTCGCCCTAGAATCGTTAGACGTCAGTGGGCGAGCCGGCATAAATCAGACTCGAGTCAGCGTCAGGCGTGCGCGCGGGGATGTAATTACCGGCGGGGGTGATTATACAGTACCGGAGAGAAGGAAGGCAAGGGGGTGGTACCCGTTCCGAGGACAAAGAAGCCTAGAAAGAGAGGAGAGGAGAGGGAGAGAGAGAGAGAGAGAGAGAGGAAGAGTGGGAGGAGGGAGTCT
Source organism: Goniozus legneri (assembly GCA_003055095.1). Taxonomy (NCBI): domain Eukaryota; kingdom Metazoa; phylum Arthropoda; class Insecta; order Hymenoptera; family Bethylidae; genus Goniozus; species Goniozus legneri. Next base: position 4,881 of record NCVS01002409.1, read on the forward strand.
AGGCTGCATGCACCAGCCGCGCAAAAAGAGCGAGCAATCTACATATATTTACATGTCACGGGTTTTGTTACCGCGACAGCAAAGGCAAACGTCGAACGTTTTATTCCAACCCCCTCGAGGGAAGAAGAGTCGCCAATTAGCCTTCTTGCCCGGATAACTCGTATCTCCCGCCGCGAAAATTTTCTCGCCGCAAAATTTTCCTCCCGGAGAATTGAGAATAACGTTAAGAGGTTCGGAATCGGTAGGCGAGAGGTATCGATTTCTCCGACGAATCCAAGAGAGACTAACGAGCGCTGCACGTGACGTGGAAATAAGACGATCGGGGTCCGAGCCAGGAGGAACAGAGGTAAGAGGTGCGCTTTATTTTCGAGATACCGAGAGAGCTCAATTGTAGTTTCCAACACTGTTGAGAGAAGAAAAAGAACGAGGAGAAATGGAGGGAGAGAGAGTGAGAGAGAGAGAGAGAGGAAAAAATATAAGAGAAGTTGGTTGACAAGAGTATATAAAAAGGAGAGAATAGTCGAGTGGTGTTTAGAACACTCTAACAAGAGAGAGATAGAGAGAGAGCCAGAAGTTGTTTCGTTCGTCTCTTTTTCTTCGCTTGCATTTCGCTTCGTTACGACTGACTCATTAATCTCGCGAGTTGAAGAGAGTTGAGAGAGCAAAGAGGAACCGGAGAGAGGGGCTGAAATCTGAGAGGCAAAATTAAACGACAGCAGGTGACAAGGCTAACGCGAGCTCCGAGAGCGTTTGGTAATAACCACCCCGCGAGTGAGTTAATCCATCATTGATATGGCCGGAAGGTATATTAATGATCGAAGCGCGAGAACACCCGGCGCTTCGGTAAGAAACGATCATAATGTAAGTGGCATGGAGGAGCTCCGTTACCACCACCATCACCGAATCATTAATCAGAAATTACCAACCGCGGTTTCTCTCCGCGACCTCAATCAAACGACTTCGAGTAAACTAAATAACGAAACTCAAAGAGCCATCGAGCCGTTTGTCGATCTTGGAAAATTCTACGAATGTTCATCAAATTTGACATAATAACGTATTAATATACATATACAGTGAAAAAAAATTTGTCGAAGTTGCTTCATATTTTTTTGGAAATGAATATTTAATTCGATAAAATGAATTATTGTTAAAAATGACTGAATATTAGTGGCAATGAAAGTAAATTAAATATTTATTCGAACGTATGCAAATAATATTGAGTGCATTCTGCAAAATTTTATTTACAGTGTACGCGTGTGTATTTATCGATGCATCAAAGGCGAATCTCGAGTTTGGCAATTAACGGGAACAGATCGAACTGCGAGGGAAAGCGCAAGACTGCCTTTGGAAAAATGGAATATAAATATGCAATATCCATTTATCAAATCCCGTTCAAATTTCCTCTTAAAAATATTCGTCGGGAAGGCGAAATGGCACACTCGCGAGAAGTTGGAGGGGTTCGGGGAAGTACAACATCGGGCGAGAAAGTGACTGCTTTTAAACCGTCCGCGCCGTGGCTGATTGATGGAGTTTTTCCAGGACTGAATTGCGTCTCCGACGGAGGAGCGTTAGACGCGGCGGGATTCCGCGGGTGGCAGGTGCGGTAACGCCATTACGCAAACATGCACGATCGTATACGTTATTTGGGGAGAAGGAAGGGGGAGGGGAAGGAGGCTGGAGAAAATGAATACACACTGCAGCTTACTTACACGATGTTAATTGGATAGTCTTCGAATTCAGGCCAGGATTAGGCGAGAGCGTATTCTCGTCTTGTCCTGATTTTGGCCCAAAGCTAAGGCAAAATTCATACATCGCTCGAGTACCGTGTTGTACGAGTTTCCAAAAAGGGTCAAGAGAGAGATATTTCCCGATATTTTTATCTTTATATCGGGCACTCCAATTTTTTTCCTCGGCATAACAGAAACGAGAGATCTTCGCACGTCAGTTTTGTCGACGTCTGTCCTCGACAGACGTCGCTTCTTAATACAATGGATTCAATTACGTTTGAGAGTCGCGCTCGCGTCTTGCGGACTAGCGTGAGCGTTTTGGTACGACATTTCGCGTGCTCACGGAAGTAATTTGCACGTCGCTCTATCACCCTCTCTCTCTCTCTCTCTCACTCTCTCTCACTCTCTCTCCGCACTGGAGAGTACAGTGTCTGTTTGCACGTACAAGAGACACGCGAAACGTGTTATTTCACCCATGCGTTTCTCATCGCGCCAGCGCGACGTTTTCCACCTCGTGCACTCTCTCGACCGAAGAGAGCGGGGCGGGTGAGGAGGAAGTATAGCAATATCGACGATCTGCCAGTGACGCGCGCGATTCCGTTTTCGCGAAATTCGATGCCTCGGTTTCTTGTTGGGATGTAACGAATGTACCTGCGCTCTCGAAATGTTTGCTCTCGGCTAGAAAAATAAATCCTGAATATTTTTCGCAAAGATCAAGAATTCTCGATGAAAATATCCGAGGGTTTTTGTTCCCTCTCGAATTTCGGATTGGGATTCGCAGCGGCGAGGGTAAAGTCTTCGCGGAGATGAACGAGCCGGATAGCCAGAAACGCAAACACCGTTCCACGAATTTTCTCCGTTTTTCGAAGCGCCGTCCCCCTCGATAGATTTATCGCGTTCTTCTTGCGACTGGCTTTTCCCTTCCACCGACGCTAGTGTCCGAGATCTGCGTCGCAATCTTTTTCCGTGGCTATCTTTCCCGAGTCGCCATCGTCTGGGCTCTACCCGGCACCCGATGCCGAGAGAGAATCGTTCGTATTGTATCGGTAACTTTCTCGCTTCCAATTTCTATTACTTCTTCATTTCTCCCTTTTCATCGCTACACAGCGAATAAAAATTTCTCGAAATTATCCGACATTTATTTGCATATTTTCAAATAAATACTAAGTAATTTTATCATATTTTATTTTCAGTGTACGCATTTTATAGTTTTTCTCGGTTAATTAAACATCATCTACTCAGCCATCAGCTGATTTTTTAGCTGGCCAAATGATTTCAATCGATACGCATTGAAATTTGTTTTTGATACCTGTTTGAATGGCACAGTTGAAACAGGTTGGGAGAAATCTCAACAGGTCTGCGCGCCGAGTGGCTTTTGTCTAGTAAATTGGAGTCACAAGTGCAATTACGACATATATACATATAATAATAATAAAGGAAATGACGAACGTAACAAGAGAGGTGGAAAAGGCAGTCAGAAATGAACACATTTCAGAGGCTGGCGTTGACGAAATTTTCGCGGAGCCAACTCTCGCGTTTTACCGCTCGTCTCTCCCCGTCTTTCCACGTCCTCTCATCGCTCTTGTAATAATTCACCCGGAAACCAATTGGCGACGTAATTGTTCACTCTCGAGTAAAGACGCGAAATATTATTTTTAACGCGATCGTTGTTAATCATCCAACGTCAAATTTTTCAGTCGCACGCAAAATTCTTCAGAGGTTCGAGGCTAAAGTAGAGCGATCTCGCGAGACGAGGAACGAGTCATCTCGCAAATTTAATATCGCGCGAAAATTTAACGAGGATCCCATCCAGCCGCTAAGCCGAGCTTTTATCTTTCACAATACGCTACCAACAGGTGACCGGCTAACTTCGTCGAGCGCACTTTTCTCCTTCTAACCTCTTCTGCGTACACATCGTCGTTCTTCAGAGGATCGTCGAGCGTTCGCCTTTTATTTTCAACCTCTCGCTCGACTTATCGTCGATTTCGGTGTAATTGCTACTTTGCGCGCGATCGTGGAATGAAAAACTCTTCATGGGCTTCTTCCTTCAAAGTTATGAGCGATATTTGTTCACGCGTTCCTCTCCTCCCCCGTAAGGATCGATGAATTTTATTAGCTCGGATCGCTTTGACCTTGCTCTAAAGGAGAAGCGAGAGAACGATTAAGGTTCTTTTACGAAACCTAATTTAAACTAAATTAAATTCCGAGTTGAGACTGAGGTGAGCGCGGAAAAAATTGCCTAGCGTCGAGACTCGTTCGTATTCTATCGATTGTCAAAATCGAACTCCAAGTTCGAGTCGAAACCTAAAACCTAATTTAGACCTTAATTCTTCGATAAATGGAAATTAATTAAAGGCACTTTTTTAGCAGTTTTTAACCAGTTAAAAATTCATAATCGAATCTATTATTTTTCTCTTCTTGTGATTTAAAGAGGTCTAATTTTAGACTTGGAAGGATGTACTGGTAATACCGGAAAGTCCCCGTCTATGAAGCTTAAACGGGAATTGGAGCAATTCGAGAAATTCATGCAAAGACGCACGTAATTCGCTTATTGTAACCCACGGACAAGCGTAATATGCGGGGAAGGACGTAACGCGTGGATGCCTGGGTTCCTTCGAGCGAGGGGCGTTATTGTACTCATAAATTCACGCGACGACGCGAATATCGATTGGTGTAGCGCGTAACTCTCCTGGCCTCGATTTCGCAGACCGCGAGTGCCGAAAATCGTCCTTCTCGAGACGTACGATTCGATTATCGAAGTTCCCTCGAATTAGGAGGATCGTATTTCCTACTTTCTTATAAAATCGGGCTGGGAAAATTTCTCATTCCGCAACTGTCGGCCGTGAACCGAGGAAAAACGATCGTTCAAATTTCCCTCTAGATAACACGAGAACGATATTTGAAAAGTCGCTGTGATAAATTTTCACACTGAAAAAAAATTTATTCAAGCTGTTTGAAAATATAGAAATAAATATTCAATTCGATAAAATAAATTATTGTAAAATGAATAAATATTAATTGAAATAAAGTTGGCATTGGCAATTAAAACAATTATTTTGTCTAGCAAGTTAAAATATTTGAACGTATGCAGTACATTCAACGAAATTTTATTTACAGTGCAGGATTAGCTAGACGAATATTATTTTTCTGTTACTGTAAAAATGTAAAACAAAGTAATCGAAATTTAAACTAATCAGGGTGAAAGTAGGGAGTCGGGAAGAAAGAGAAATTCCAAAGTTCTGGAATCAGTATGCGCGGGAGAGCGTGCTGTAATCTACTGGAGAGTGTCGAGTGTTGGGGGTCGCGATAGTGGAAGCGGGGGGCCCTGGCTGGGATGGTACTCTGGCCGATGTTAGGACGTGGGACGATATTTGGCAACTCTAACGTGACGTTTTGCATACCAACCGCGGGCGTGTGCAGTTCGACGCGCGTACTACACGTTTCTCGATATAACAAGCCAGCGGAATGGCGAGAGCGTGAAGGGGAGTGTCGGTGGGGAAGTAAAATGGTGTTTTC
>NCVS01002409.1:14591-36704 GCA_003055095.1 Goniozus legneri
CCCCCCCCCCCTCCCTCCGCCACTCTTTTTTATCGACGCGCGATCTCGTTAATTGCCGGATAAACGAATTGCCGATTTTTTTTGTTGTCCTTCGTTTCGCCCGGATCGAACATGAAAATTCATCGGTCGTCATCGAGTGCCTGCGAGTCTAAAAAAATTTCCCCTCTGGGCTACCGAGGGAAATAACGGGCTAAGGGAGGAATTTTTGGTGAAATTCTTAAATATTTTTTTCGTTTCAACTTCTCCTGTCCCAGTTTTAGAGATTATTACCGATTCTAAGAGTTGCTTTGCAAGAGGGTGCTTTGAAATTTGAAAAAAATTGAGTTGATCGAAGCGTTTGGTGGATCGATAAAAATGAACTAGAAATAACACCTATTTTTTAAGACAGTGGAAAGCTTACAAAATTTGAAGAAGATTTTTTTCATAATAATTAGATAGTTTATCGTTAATACTTTGATAACTTCATAGCTTTCTCATTGTTCAATATCTTTCCGAAGAAAATATTGTCATAGTACTCTGATAAATATAAAGTAAATTTAATGATTTTTCGAATAAACCGTGAAGCTAAATGAGACTGAAATTTCAACTCGAGCGTTCTCGCTGTTATTCCCAAATTTGCAAAATAGATAAGTTATCGTTTCCTCGCGTTTGTGTACGCCTGGGTGTACGTGTGTGCACATGTATGTATATGGACGTGTATATGTGTACGAATACGAAGCGGGCGTTTTGCGGTGGAACGACGCCGAGTTATAAATTACGCGGCGGAGGCAAGTTCCGGACCGCGTTAAAGTGTCTTGCGGCTCCTATATTACCCAACCCCTCTCATCCCTTGCCCCCTCTTCCTTCAAACTGGTGTGTAGCAGACGAAGTTTCGAGCTGCCTATTCAGTGCATTTTCTCTCGTTCTCCCGGGGTTCACCTCCGGAATTAATAATTACACCGCGTGTCCTCTCTCGCGCTTTGAGTTTCGAGGGGATCGACATTTTTCGATCGATCCCACTCGCGAGATATCGATTCTCTCATTTTTAAATGGATTTGCAAAATGTCGTGCACAGCTGAAAAAACAAATGGATTTCGATCTCTGCGGGAACGGGTTTTCAGCTTCCCAATTTGGCGAACATTCGAGCTCGCTTTTTCGTCTGGAACGATTTGAACGTTTCGAGTTTCGGATCTTTCGATTCCGATGAAAAGGCGAAACGAGCACAAATTAAGTCGGAGTTGTCCATAGTGATCAAGACGGCTTTGAAATTTGACGTGGTTCGTTACACGACTCGTTATACGTGCTACTCTGTACTCTTCGTAGACGAATAAAGCGAGAAAGCAGTTCCATCCCAAAAACGTTTCGAGTAAATGTCCGTTCGTTTTTGAATTTAATGACTCGTTCTGGTTTTAGCTTTAAAAAAATACGAGAGAGGCGAACAAACTTGAATAGTGCGTAACATATCAATTTTTTATCGGGAAAAAATCTGAATGAAGATTAACTTTTTTGTTCGAAAAAATGTGGATTTATTGAATTTGTCACAAAGAAAATTAATATGATATGAAATTCAATGTTATTTTCCGGCCTATCGAGAGGGTTAAAATACTACGACTGAAAAAGGGGAGTAATAAATTGTTGGAAAAATTTGTCAAGTCATGGAAGAAAAAATCGTGGAAACGAGCAAAGAAAATTGAGGAGTTGGTAGAGGAAACGCTAATCGGATCCCTGGCCGGCGTCGTAAAAATATCCAATATGCATTTTACGGGTGCGGGCCGTATCCGTGTGCGAAGTGAGACTCTCGCGTGGTCTCTCGCGCGGCCGTACCGAAACCACTCGAGGTTGGGAGGCCGCGAGAACCGAGAGGGCCGACATAAAAGTCTTGATTAAAATTTTAACCGAGCCACCCCCTCCCGAGAAAACTCCCGCTTCGTCCTCAGGACCTTCCAGCCCTCCTCTTTAAATTCATATATTCCAGTTTAACAGGCGTGTATAAAAATAATGAATGTACATAAAAGTGTCGGCACCTTTCAGTCCCCCACCAGGTCTGTACAGCTCTCCTTTTCTCTCTCTCTCTCTCTCTCTCTTTTCTCTCTGTTTCACTCGCTCGCTCGCTGCATGTCAAAAATGTAATTGAGCCTTTACGAGTGAGTAAGAGCTGGTCATAAGTCGCTTGTGTAAAAATTCTCGTCCCTCGTATGAGACGTATTCCCGATGTTCTGCGGCACAGCGTTTATTGAAAATTTGTTTGATGTAGGAAGTTAAAAATTTTATTATTGAATACAATTTGAATCTGTTATTAGAAATTCCAGTTGAATATTTACTATATTACCGAATATGATAATTATCGTATTACAATTGACCGCAAATTTTTGTTAATTCAATACGGTATATTACATTGTTATTATTACTGCTGTTGTTATTGTTCAGTGCAAAACTTAGTAACAATATTTCATAAAAATGATATTAAAGATACGTTTCGAGGAAAAAAAGGATACACCGAGTAACGTATTTTTATCCCGAATTAATTTTCTACCCTGATGGGCGTCAAAAATCGAAAACAAGAGAATTAGATCGATCTACCCCAGCCGAAAAGAAAGCGTACATTTTCGAAGGAACGAAGGGTTGTGAGAGGCCCTTGATGACGCGATTAAAGAAGTGGGTAAGCGAAGTAACCCTTCTCTCCCTCCTCGTCCTACCCCGACCCCTTTGGGGCTGCAGACAACCCCTCGACGAAACTCCGGCCTGGTAATTCGTACCCTCGAGCTATCGCTATCCGAGTAGCGTGCCGTCCCAGCCCGTTCCGAAATGTTTAGGTAAATGTACGGTACCGATAGACTAAACATTTTTCCTCTCCCTTTCTCTCTCTTTCTCTCTCTTTCTTTCCCGAGATTTTTTTCACCCGTCGTTTCGATTACCGTAAACGACACCGGGGCTTTGTAGCCCGTTGGCGAGAGCAGCGAGTTCGAATGCGCAAATGGATCGACGATAACTCCGCCGGTACTGGTTTATACATATATGTACGTCCTCGAAATAGCGATCGCAAAATAAATCCGCGCGAGTTCCCATTTGCCCGTATAACGACCAAAATTTTCTTCCCTACGCGTGTTTCACGAGAGATAACGCGTTGCGAATAGAACAATGTTTATTTTTACGCCGAATGAGCGGAACGAAAATTGTGGAAAACCCGCTCGAGTGAATTAGTAAAAATTTTGCCGATTACGTATTTGGTATAAAAATTGACCATAGCGTTGGGAGAGTAGATTTTGGTTAATCTAAGGAATTTTTGCCCGAATTGGACAGCTCTAATTTTGGCTGACATGTATGAGCAGGGAGCCTGGGAGGGTGGCTCGAAAAGGGTCGGGGCCTTAATGAATCCAAAGTAGCTGCTGTTTCGTTTCGCCTTGGCGAATACGTCGCGGGCGAAATGTCCTAATCTGCAAAACGTCCCAAAGTGCTGATGCAGAAGAACCGTATAAATTCTATGGGGCGTGAGCGCCGGAAAGCCCGAGTCACTGGCAGCGAGAAGGGTGAATTGGAACGCTGGGATGAGGCCGAGAGAGAAAGAGAGAGAGAGAGAGAGAGAGAGAGATGGAAGGGAAGGACGAAGATAAAGGGAGACGAAAGCAAAAGGAAACGTGAGGAAGAGGTCGCGCTCGACGAGGAAGATACACTTAAATGTAGCAGAAATGCTCCTCGGTTCTCTTATCTAGTCTGAAAAATTTGATAATTTATTTCTCGAGTTTTTCGTCTCTTTTCGTTGGCGGGGAGGGGGGCCCCTATCTTCGCGAGTCAGTAGTCGATAAGAGAGAAGCGAATTTATACCACTCGAGATAAATTGCTCGCTGCATTCTCGCTCCTCGGATAATCCTTCGCTTTGTTTCCACTGCAAGGGAGTCGGATGAGTGAAATAACGGAGCACACCACGCATCTCGGGGTGTACGGTTAACCGTCATTAATTCGCCATCCGCCGAAATTCGTATCGCCCGGGAGCCGCGCGCGGGACTCGATTTAATACCGGCCGAATGAGAGACGGGAGAATACGTTCACGGGAAAAGGGTTTTCGCCTCTGGTAATTAAATTGCCGCTAGAGATTGTGCTATACTAGCTTTTGATATACTATCCAAAAAAATTGGGAGTTTTCGTTTGGAAAATTACACTGAAAAAGTAACGATAATTTCAAACAGTTTAGTAACTTTTACGAAGTTGTAAACATTCACATGCCTATCGAGTGAATAGTTGTAACGAATAAGACAATGCAAAGTCATCATTATTGTACCTATCAAGTGAATTCATCAATCCATGCTGTTCTGTATATTGCTGTTATGACACATTCTAACAAGAATTTAGCACAACTTTATTAATATGCAATAGGTAATCATGCATGCTTAATCATTGCTTGCAATAGCAATGCTATGTTATTTACATTAGCATCGTTGTTATTATAATAAATTCACCTCACAGTGTGAAGAATAAATAATAAATCAAAAAATATACAAATTTGAAGAAATTTGAGAAAATTTTCGGAGAATCTTAAACGACAAATTTCTCGATACATTCAAGATATCCTCTCGATAGTTTTTCTAGATTTCCAATGGCAAACACTTGGGTGACTAATATAGCGAACTTTTTCCAAGCCGGCATCCTTCCTCACGTGGCCCCCTCGCCGCGTGTCGAGCTCTCGTCGTAAAAGCAAACGTCGGGCTGTTATTCTTCGCGGCAGTAAACCAGCCATGGATCTGGAAGTTTCTTCCCCGGCGTTCTCGCGCTGGAGGAAGGTGCCGGTACGTGGCGGAGTAAGAAAGGGGAGTGAGAAGAGAGGGTGGTTCCGCACCATTCGAGCGGCCGAGTTTCGCCCGTCGATTCCAAGAGCCTCCTATTTTTTTTCCTCCTCCACAGTCGCGTTCTTTACTTTGATTTACTCCTGGCGACGTTTCTCTTCCACGACATATCGACCTCTCTCTCTCCCCCCCTCTTTCTCTCTCTCTCTTCCCCTCTCTCTCTCTCTCTCTCTCTCTCTCTCTCTTTCTCCGACTGGAGTCAAGAATTTATCGTCCCGGTAGCAGTTTCGAGTCGTAAAAAGCGTTTTCATCATGCGCGCTCCGGCGTGTCCCACATCTAGCGATAAAAAATCGAGTGCACGAGGGGGCGGAAGAAGGAGAGAGGTGGGAAGAGTGGGGAGGCTGGAAAAATCGCAATTCCTCGTAATCGGGTGATATATCGGCGTGATTATATGGCGAGATCGAGAGAGATCGGAAAGATCGTTAGCTCTGATCAGGGCTCTTAGGAGACCTCGAATTAATGGCGCTACGTGCTTCAAGCCGGCTCGAGTTTTCTCGAGAAAAATGGCGACCCGACGACTGCGTTTTTCCTCTCCAGCCCCCCGCCCGCCCTCGCGATGGCCTGCCGAGGCTCCTCGCTTACCCGCGACGAAACGAAGACGGAGAATTCTCGCCGTTCCGTGCGACGCGCTCTAGTTACGGCTCTCCTTATGAATTCAGACTGCGTTTCTCGTCATAAAAAAATGAAAGATTTTGTTATTCCGGGAGAGAAGAAAGGAGCGGTGGAATATCGGCGGAGAACTACTCCGTCGATTTCAAGGATTCCGCTTGGGGAATTCAATAATCGATTATCGTATTTCAGTCGATATTTTTATCATTGATATAAAAATTCGATAGAAAAAAGGAGTTTCGCGAATTTGTCTCGTGGAAGTTTTTTTTCTCTCTCTCCGCGAGACACGCGATACGGGAAAGAAGGGGTTGAAAAAACTCGCACCCTGGTAACGGGTGAGGGTTTTAAGTCACCCGAGAGAGGGTCGACAATCGTTCCGGGAGAATTCTTCCTTTCTTCTCTCTCTCTTACGCATGCCAATTTCAAATTGCGTGGCAGTTTTTTTATCGTTCTCGTAACCGTTAAGGGAGCGACTCTTCTTGTTCTACTTTTTTTTTCTTCTCCACCCCTCTTTGTAGTTCGCCCCATCCCCCGTCTCTTTTTCTCGCCGCGATCGTTCTGTTTCCTCGCACGCGACGAGAAGAGTTTTAAAACTATTCTCAACTACCCATCCTCTTCGCCTCCTCTTCCTTTCCTTCCTCCTCCAGCGAATTTCATTTAATCAAACCCGACTCGTCGCGAAATTACGACCAGTTCGAGGGCCCGGGAGGAGTTATTTTTATATTCGCTCTCGCGCCCCCTCGCATTTTAATGACCCTCATTCACCACTTTTTTATTCCTCGATTAACCCGGAAACAACTGTCGATTTTGTACTTCGCAATGGAATGACGAGTTCGGAACTCGAATATTATCGCGATATTTTTCAATTTTAAAAGTATTCATTAGAAGCGTATGGGTTTTTAAAATTTAATTATATTGCACACTGTATTTATGGGATCATTGTAAATTCGAATCTCTTGCTTTAAAATGATTTCTTCATTCATTCGTTTCAATCATTTTTAACCGAGATTTAGCTGTTTTTGAAAATGAGTGATGATGAGTGATCTGCTAATTGTTGTGCAGAGTACAACAATAAGTGAAATGGTAGATGAAATTGAAAAATATCGATTCGTTGTAAATTAGATTTCATTGATATAACGAGAAAGGCGAAATCGGTCGTTAAGCGCGGTTTATCTCGTTCTTTTTTTCATCGAGGCCAGCTCCTCGAACGCTTATCGGCATCGCTCTTGGCGTCGTGTTGCGAGGTCAAGCGGCCCGCTCGCGTTTCGCCGTGGGCGTGAAAGGCCCGTCGAAAGGGGAGTCGGAGCCCTTCGATCTACATCGCTCGGGTACGTCGAGGCAAAGCCAGCCGTCGAGTGGATCGCTCTCGACTTCACAGCGCCTACGGGTTTTATAATAAAGCGTTAATCCCTCGGCACAATCGCGATACATTTAACCGTCACGTACGTCGTTCTCAGGGCCGTATAAGCACCGAATTTTTTCTCCCTCGTTTCTCTTGCGGGGGCAAAAAATTCTTCAAAGCGGACTCCTTATCGAATTTTTTTTTTCTATCCCCGCTGAAGAGCTCTCGAGGGATAGTGTACTCGAGTGAAATTTTTAAACAAAAATTTTCCATCCGCTCTCTCGATGATCAGTTTTAATTATTTGTTGCTAATCTTACGGATGTGCATGTGTGGATTTTTGTTCGTTATCTTGACGATTTTCCTCTCTTTATAGCTCCATTGTTCATCTAGGCGGGTATGAAAAGTCTTTGATATTAGTAACTACGAAGAGGTCACGTTTTGCCGGGGCGCAAAAATAAAACTTTCCTTCTCCGCACCTCCCACACGGCGTGTCCACCGAGTCACGAGCATACGTAAAGTATAGTTGGTTCGATATCGGAGTGTATCGGCTCCTTTTTTTTTCTCCCGATATCCACACTCGCTCCTGTATTATTCCGCGACGGTCGCGAAAATTGCATACCGCCGCGAAAATCGAGAGAGCGGTGAGAGGTGTAGAAGAAACAGGGATGAGAAAGGAATAATATTACGTTAAGAAAATTGAAGCTGGGGAAATTTTTCACAACATTTGCACAGCTCGTTCTATTATTGACCATTATACATTTTTCACTCAATACTATATTTCGGTAATCGGTTTAAAATTCTAAAAAAATTACTTTTTTAATCGAAATACGAATATAGCAGGAATAATTTCAAAAATCTTGCCAAGTTCTGCGTTCGTTCTTTCCTCTTATTCAATGAAAAAACTATTCAGCCAGAGTGGAGATAAGTCGCGAAATCGCGAAATCTTCGTCATCGAGATTTAACAGCGATATTCTCAGGTGTGAATCTCGAGAGCCCCTACGACGTAACTTCGTGTTTTATACGAGCGAGAGGACTTCGAAAATCAAGATACGGCACGGCGAGGGCATTTTTTACGAACTCCAACTCGCTCTCCCTCTTCGAGAACTCGCCCCGAGTTTTTACGAGGCAGGACGGTGGTCAAGCATCGCCTAATGTCCATTTCGAAGGCGTAAAAGAGGGCGACCCCCGCAACGGCAGTTATCCCTTTATCACGAGCGTGAAACTTTTCCTAGTCGAGTACTGGAATTAAAAAATTAAGGCGCGCTAGGGTGCGTAAAATCGGAGCGATAAAGGCAGACGAAGGGCTGGTTTTATCGCCAAAGTCCGAGGGAGGGAGGGAGAAAATGAGAGACCGATTACGAACGTTCTACGTCAAACTCGATCGCTCGTGTTTCTTAATGATTGTATTTTCCCTCTCTCGCGTTCGGCAACGCGCCAGGAAAATGCGAAAATTTTGGGGAAAATTTGGGAAAACTCGTGGTGCGTGGCGTTCGTTATGTTTCGTTAACTCGCTTTGCGCCTACCGCGAGAGAAATTTTCCCTCGCCCTTTTTCGGTGAGTGCTATTAGCAAAAACGAGGACGCGTGGATATTTGCGATAGAGAGCTGGTGTGGGATGGTACGGTGTACGGTTAATATCACAAAGTCCTTTTCGCGGTTAACACGTTCGTGGAATTTTTCCAGGGAAATAGCTCCTTGAAAACAAAAGAGCAAAATCGTAATCAATGCGTGTATCGAGAAATATAATATATCGGAAAAGCGTAACGAAACAGAGCCCGACATTTTTCATCGTTTAATCTTGTTTTTTCCCCTCGGCTCTTTTTTTTCATATCCAGCGACGTTATGGGGAAAGAAAAATGGGGTTTTTTATACGAAAAATCCAATATCCATAAATCTGCAAAATTTTCGACGCAACCACTGTGGAAATTCTTCTTTTCGATGGGTCGCTCGCATTTTGGTTGGATTCCTACCTTTTTCGAGCTCCTCGTGCATACGTACATGTACACGTGTATACGTATATGTCGGTCATTCTCGTTCGTCGACTTCCGGATTTGATTTACTTGGTTTCTCGAACGGTTCAAGGGTGGAGGTGAAGAAAGGATGACGTTGGGTGGGCAAGAAAAAATTCGGCGGAAAAACTCGTCCCGTCTCATTGAACCCTCGACGTCGAACCCCCACGAGGGTTCGGATCTCGGGTTTTATCGGTGTGCCCCGGCGAGATTTTGACCGCCACCTGTGAGATTCGTGCCACGAAAAATTCGAATCCAGTTCTCCGCCTCTCGATTCGCGAACAGAATTGATTTCGAAATTCTATCGAGCGGGCGGGGAAATTTAATTTCGCTGTTATTTTTTTTTTTCTTAGCCGGTAACGCGTATACTTGGTAGCAATTAATCTCGTAACACCGGGATGCGTGTAATTATACCAACGCCCGTAACAAGTAGCACGTATCTCAAAAGTTTAATCCATCTCGGGGAGCGCGAGAGCTCGCAGTTGCTGTACGCGCCCGGGCACAATTGGGGCGCGATGCTCAGTTGATTAAACGCAGCGCGAACTCCCCTACTTCCAGAAACTGTTTTCGGCTTGTATAACGTACAGGAAACCGTGGAAACAGCCACTCCAAGACAGTGTTTCCTGTGCCTGTCTCGTTTCACCTTTCGTTTTCAACCTACTATAGCATCGTCCCGGTTTAATCTTTCATTTTTTAGTTGCACTCTTCATTTCTTTCCGCTGTAAAAATGAATTCGAATTTTCTACATACTGCACATATCAAACGAATGTGGAATAGAAAGTTCATCTTTTGTACATCAAAGTAGTACAAACAAAAATTTTCTCGTCAAAGACTGGATCGCTATTGAGTAAGAAATAGAGAGCACATTTTTCGACTCGGTATATAAGTCGTATCCGGAAAAAATTCGTAGCGATAAAATCGGACGAGAAAACTCCTCGGGAGTGCTATCGAGACAGAAATTTTCAACTCGTTTCTTTTTTTCGTATTCCTCCGTTCCCGGCTTGAAGAAAAGCAATGGAGCGTGGAGTAGAAAAAGGAGTAAAAAAGAGTCCGTAATGTCGGTATAAAGTTTAGTGCGCAAAGAACGAAATCAATACGGCCCCTCCTTCCCTAACATCCGCGGAAACAGCAGCTGGGGCTAACAAGGGTCTGATTGAGCCAACTGCCGGTGCTCCGGGTCTCCTACAGGTGCGCCGATCTCGTCCTCTCCCGAAACGAGCCAAATCCCCTCTTTGCCTCTCGACCCCCCCCCCCCCCCCATCACCATCCGATCCCTCGAGCTGCAGCTCTTTTTACAAGTTTTCCTCTTAACGCCCTTCGACTTTATACGCGATCCCGAACTCCTTCGTTTTAAATTCGAAATCTAGAATAGTCTTTGTCGTTACGCGATTCTCTTCCTCGAGCTCGACGTGGCTCGCCGATTTTACGCCCATCCAATTTTGTTGCACCTTCTCGATTCTCCTATACGCGATTTCTCGCTCATCCAGCTTTTTAACCGAATATTTTTCTTCCGTTGCAGGTAAGAAAGATCCTGGTGCTCGGTGCGACGAACGCATAGCGATTCGCGAGAAGTGGAAAATGTCGACTTTCGAAGAGGGGAGTCGAGATCGGGTGAGTCACGAACGCTTTTACGGTTTATGTAGAAGCATAAAGCTGTTTGTAGACGCGCGGGCTTCGAAATGATTCAGCTGCGTGGTTGATCCGCATTTGCGATTACGCTAGAGAGAGCGAGAGAGAGAAAGATAGAGGATGGGGGATGTGGCGTGGCTGGCTTGACGCTCTCGTGAATTCGATTCCGGCTAAAAGCGTCGAGTCACTCTCTCTCTCTCTCTCGCCACTGCGTGCCTATCCGCTAATACGGGTATACACATCCCCTGCCACGGTGCGAATCATTACCGCGAAATTCGCGAGTAATGGAGGACGCTAATGAGAATCCCGTCGCGGATGAAATTGTTTACGCGACCTTACCTGGGATAAATTCACCTTGTCGGGAATATTTTAGTGAAAACGAAACCTCGAAATAAATATACATATGTATATGACCACTAAGAAAAGACAAAAATTGTTTTTAAGGCGATCGAAATTCTTTTTATTGTGAGTATTAAACTTTTCTGACAAGTCATACTTGAAATACTTTTAATAAATACACTTCTCCAAAAATTAAGATAAGTCTAAAATAAAGTTAAAAATTAGATCTTCCTCTTTGAAATGACGTACCTGTTACATCAATTGAATCATTTTCATTCGAATTGTAATTGTTTGAGACCTTCATTTTCTAAATATTATATCACATTCTTGTAATAAAAAAGGATATGATTATTTTTTCCAATAATCGAAATTTTCATTACTGTTCGTGAGTATCAAACTTTGTCGGCAATTCACGCCATTTTTTTTATAAGTCCAAGCAATTAGAGCACAATTCAAAGCCGATGACGTCGGCCCCCATCGCGCTTAACAAAAATTCTCATCGCAATTAGCGTGCCGTCGGGAGGCGAACGAGCCTGGTGCGAGTTTTACGCCTGATTCTTCCCCTCGGCGGCTTCGACGTTACCCGAGGAGTAACGGCGCGCACACTTTATGATCCTGCGACTCGTAAAAATGGTCGCGAGTGTGTGCCAGTTCGCACGAGGTCCGCGCGGCACTAAACGAGCACTCGCGAGCGATTAACCGGCTCTGCCCTTGAATCGTGGGCCGGCCAAAAAAAAAAGAGAAACCTTATTTCCACTCGTATACACGTCGCGGTGCGGAGAAACAGCGGTCGGGAGTGATATACTCGGCGCGTGTATGGTGTGATAAAGAAGAATAAAAAGAGCCGGAGAAGACACGGAAGAGCGAGTGTGTAAAACGTTTACGAGTTGAACCGTTGAATGGCAATTATCACGCGTGTTTAACGCTCCGAGTTTATCGCTTCTTTTGGTTTATACGGCTCCTCTCGTTATCGTCGCTCTTTTTGGAGCACTCGGGCTTTAAGAAGCGATCTCGAATTTTATCGACCTTGATGAACCTTTTCAAAATTTCCTATGCTCGCTTCTCGAGTGCGAGTGATAATAAACTCAATAGATCCTTCAAACTCCAAATGATACTCGGTTTATGAAAAACGATCTTCTCATCGCGAGTCGTTTCGCGTGTTACTTTATAAATCTCGCTGTACGTTCCTTCGAAACTATCTTTTATAACTCTTTGAAAATTTGAACGTAATATCGAATTCGATTGAGCGTGAAAAACCTATAAGACACTCGGTATAAGGGGAAACATTTTTTCGCCCATCGAATCCCGTTTCACGTGAATCGACTCTCGCGTGTTATCCGCGTCGCTGGGTGTAATTATGTGAAACAATACGGCTGGTATCGAAGCGAGAAGAGAAAAAGAGACGGAGGGAGGGTCGGGTTCTTACGGCATAGGTATATTGAAAAATTCCAAAGTGCCCGTCTGCAGTGGAGGCCCCCCGCGCCTCACCGCGTGCCCAAGTCGAGCAACCATTTTTCCCCCAGCCCACGGGTAGCTCCTCTCGCATCATCCGACAGAGATTGATGCGGGAGAATGCAATTTCGTAGCTCCTCGCGGCCGCGTTTATCCTTCGCTGCACCTTTCCGTACGTCGATGCGCCCGAACGACGATCTCGCCGGATCTCTCCCCGAGTCGAGTCTGCGAGATTCGCCTATACCGTGCGTTTATATTAATACCGGCTCGTGGAGAGGCTAAGGGATTCCTGGAAGTCGAATGATGCCGAGCTCGAGCGAGTGTGCCCGCGATCCGATTAGCTCTTTCTCTCTTCGAGCTCAGCGTACGTGTTGGAAGTCCTCTTTTTCAATTCTCCCTTTCTCCCGCTTTTTCTCTCATAATCGTATTCAATCAAACATGAAAAATTCGGCATCCGAGTACTTTCTAGTTTTCGTTTCCGCGGGTTCTTTTCATACACTATTTATTTGCTCATGTTCAAATATTTGATTCTATAAAATGAATTATTGTTTAAACTACATAAATGTCAGTTAATTTTCTCTAGAAAATTAAACATTCATTTGAACGTGTGCAAATAAGTATTGAGTACAGTCGAGAAAATTTTATTCACAGTCTACGGTGCTTGACCAATTCCAATAGCTCAACTTTGAAGGTATGTCAAGTTAAAAATGTAAACTGATTCGTAAAGGAGGTTGAATAAATATTCACGTGATTTATGGTATCGGATATCGAGTTGCTGACGAGTGAGAGTAGAATATCGTCATTTTCTTAATGGGGAAGAAATTAAAGGCCGGGATCAAAAAGTTTTTTAATGCTGTTTTTTGAGGAAACAAATTTGATGGAAGAGGGGATAGAAATTAAAAAGGCACACATGCGCGGATAGACGAGAGTACCTAACGCCGCAGTCTGCCATATAGAAGGGTTGCCTCGAGAGGAAAAAGTAGACGAAGAGAGAAAGAGAGCTCCACTCGCAATATGGCGAGGCGCTCGCGAGGAGTCCCTCTCCTTCCCCGTCGTTCCCTTCTTTCGGAGAGTTCAATATCGGTACGCACACGTGGACGCAGTTTGCTCTTATTGTAATGTGTCGCGCTCACGACGATTATTGAAGAAGTACCTTTAACCCTCCACCCCACCTCCGTATAACCCCGTCCGAAGTTATTGGCCGTGTTTCTTCTTAACGCCATCCAATATCAAAGTTAATATTGCTCCGCCAACAACTTCTCGAGTCCCACCCCTTCACTCCCCGTGTGATTAGCCCTGGCTGCGCACTATTCACCCCCTTCCCCTTTCTCTCTCTCTCTCTCTCTCTCTCTCTTACGTGGCTAGGCTCGATCTCAGCGCGAAAAGCGGACGATCCTCCGGCGGAAACTTTTCGAACATACCGGGATTCTTCGCACGATGATATATAAGAGCCGAAGTAGTTCGATAAGGGAGGGGAAGATAGAAATGTGAACATACAGGGTGTCTCAAATTTATGAATAACAGATAGCTCTTTAATTTCTGAGTCGGAAACTTTATTTCTGCCTCGTACGATGAACGATTTCCAAGTTATTCGAGTTTTGGTTGGCTGGTCAGAAATTATTATCATTGTTGACTTTATTTATCGTAAAAACTTTGACGAGAAATCATTCAAGATATTTTGTAGGCAGCTTCTGATTAGCTAATAGAAAAATGTTGTCGTATACTATATATTGAACACAAAGAGGAGAACAATGTTTTAGTTCAGTATTTTATCATTTTCCATCCGCAAAAGTGACTGCGGTACATTCGGGACGCTCTGTATATGTTTTCGATACACTATCTCGAGGGAAGCAAGTGCATCCCCTACCCAATTTATAAAAATTCTTGGTGGCTGGGATTAAAAGCTGAAAATAAGATCGCAACGTACGACCCTCCGGCTCGATAAGAGGGAGTCTTAAAACTGTCCGCAACAAAGCGGAAGAGAAAGAAAGAAAAAACAGCACGTAGCGAAGGTGGCGAAGCAGCGAGAGCTTTGAAATTGACCCGTTCGGGTATCGGGTCAGAGATAAACGCAGCACGTAAGAAACTCCTTCTGCCTTTATTAGCCGGATTATCGTAAACGCTCCTCCGGAAAAGTTGGCTTGAAAAAGAAAAAAAAATACAGAAGGAAGGAGAAAAGAAAAGAAAACTCGAAGGGGGCTTGTTCCAGTCTAACGATACTTTTGCAATTTTCTCACTGGCCAGCTGACTGTGTGTGCACATTTCTCTCTCTCGCTCTCTCTCTCTCTCTCTCTCCTTCCAGCGAGGATATAATGAGGAAACGTAAGCACGTAGCGGTGAAACGACGTCCGAGGACCAGCTTTCGTTAGTTACGTTCTTACGTGACGTCGTAACGCGCATCCAGTGTGCCCGCAAACTCGATCGCGTTCACGTCGTTCGGAAGGAAACGATCGCCATTCGATAAACATTCCTGGCACTCATCGAAAGCTTCTGACGGATACAAATCATGTTTGCTTAAAAAGTTTTTAAACCCTTTGAAAGACTGACAGTTCAATTTCATATTATAATTTTGTTCAAATGTAATTATAGTCTAGATTTTCCAATTTTCATTATTACATTCTTTATTTTGTAAATTATTTATATTTTCATAAAGAAGAGTGAGGTAAACACGAATTCCTGAAAGGAACATTGGATAAAATTAGATAAGTGGATAATAACACTTTGCGATATAAGTACTTATTTTATTAACATATTTGTTTATTGTTCATATAAACTTGTTAAAAATTTAATCTAGACTTTGCAAATTTTATAAACCAAGAGGAGATTTATATCGGTAAATAAATTCAAAGAACGTGTATTTCTGAACATTAAGCATGTGTCTTTTAAAAATAAATTGAAAAATACAATTTTATGAAATATTGAAAATATTTCATTTCCTCGTCTAAACCACTGGGAAGCGAAGCTTTTCGGATAGCCACAGCTGACCAAGATGTATACAAAAATTTGTGAAGAATGAACCTTGAAATTCCAAACGATAGATTTAATCCTGAAAATTCAGTCAATCAGAACCAATAACCGACCTCGTTCGAAGAATCATCTGGCTCTGATTTTCATTCGCCGCACATATTCATACCGAAAGCGAGAACGAAGACGAAAAGCCCAATCGATTTTATCTCCATTCATCTGGAATTCGAAATAAAATTACGAGTCAATTTCCTAGGACAAATCCCTTTGTTCCGGCCGCCCGCGAGAGCGTGATCAATAGGATGAACGTCGATCTCTTACGGCGGTTGTCTTGACGACGGGAGACGGGACTTTCGTTCATCGATAACTCGCGAGAGGGTCGACTATTCCTCTTCCCTCGTCGCGTCTTTCTTTCGGCAGACCGAGGAGAATGCAAAATCTGGAGAATCGTCTGAGCGATACCTTCCATTTCATTCTCTCGCTGCTCCGATCCTACCGCGGATCTCTCACCGAGATTATCCGGGAGTCGGAGATCGCAATTTTACGCTCTCTATGTAGGAAATATCGAAGCTAACGATACTCGCGCGTTGCGGCTGGTTTCGCGACCGCGGCTAAACGAGTAACGCGAAAAAATTTAATCAGTCGAGCTCGAGCTCGATAAAGCGCCTAACGAGAATGTAAATTTGCGCGAGGGTGGAAACACAATTAAACCTTGTCGAGGGCGCGAAAAATTTTAATCACCGCGCGAGCGTACGCGGGGTGACTAATTCCGATCCATTCGTCCGTTCCCTTGTCTCGCTGCAAAATATTTTCGAGTTTAATGAACTCTTTTTAAAAATATACCGAATCATCGAGCTAAACTCCTGGGATTTCTTATATTCTCAAGGTCGAAATGGAATTCGGGATCTCGATTACATTTTCTTGGAAATAAAACTCGAGAATTATGTCTCGGCGCTTGAGCAACAACGAAGTAATTTATACGCGCGAAAATCCTCGAACTCGGAGTATTCTCGAGACCGATCCCGGGATTCTCGGTTCGAAGGAAGACTCGAAGTAGGTGCGAGCGATAACGATAACAACTCTCTCGTTCCCTCTATTTCTTCCTTCCTCTCGGAAAATTCCGAGATTCGCCCTCTCGAGTGTATTTTATATCCCTCCCCTCTCCCTTCTCCATCCCCCGTCGGTTTGTTTTTCCTCGCGTCCTCGATTCTGCTTCTTCGGGCTTCGAGGCGCGAGTTTTTAATCGGCCCGAGTCGTAATTTTCCACAAGAGAGACCTCGGAGGACCCGAAAGAGAAAACCTTGATGGGTGGGGGAGGGAAGGAGTTCGCGAGCCGGCGAGCCGGCGACTTTACGAGCTCGTTAACGAGAGGAAATGGAACCCTGCGGTCAATTCAAAACTCTTCGGCCGAGATTATTTACGACACGTGGGAAAATTCGATTGTCCCTGGCTGTTAATATCGTTTGTTAAAATCGTTTTCAAACTAGCCAATTATTTGTTTATCGATTCTTATCGGAGTAACCCAGAAACCGCGATAACCTAGCCAACCCTTTTTTATTCCTCCCTCGGTTGTTCGTCACAATTCTCTACATTTCGTACACTCAGAAAAAAATGTTATTGGACCAATTAAATGTACACTCCTATATTTTCGAAACGACATTTTGACTGTTTGGTAAAATAATCGTTTAGTTGGACAAAGTATTCGTTAGATCAATTCATTTAACAAACTACCGTTTTGACAGTGTAGGAATGCACACTGATTGGTTCAACTAATTTTTTAGCGTATGAAATATTCTTTAAAAATTGCGTGCTATGAAATACTTTCTTAAAATTTCGAGCGACGTCACTCTTGTCGAAGATGTTCGACACTGGAAACTTCTCACGGAGTCCTAATTACCGACTCCGGTTCTCCTCGATTTTTTTTCCGCGAGTATTCTTAAGCGCGGTTCTCGAACGACCAATGAATAAAGCCGCTGGGCGAGCCACTCGATGTATATAACTCGTGATACCGTCTGGCGCATTGAAACGCGAACGACGAAATTAAAATGCATTTCCTTAATCTTTCGTAATTGGATAAACTTTCGCGGCGGCGCCCGGCCGCGTTTTATTTATTCCCCGCTAGGGAAGGAGGCCCTGAAACTTTGGCCAGACCTACATTCTCCGACGCGGGAGAGAGCGCGGATTTCAATCCCTCGGTCATTCTTTTCTCCACTCCCGACTCTACTTTTGACGCGCCGTCCTACCGATTGTTTCTCAGGAATTCCAAAGATAAATCCTGAGAGGGATCTCGTTCCGGGGATGAAATTTATTCTCGGGGTCTATAGACACAGAAAAATCTGGAAATTAAATATTCATTTTTGTATTCACAACTCTTTCGAAAGTACATATTCCACTGTGAAAATTTGTTTGACTTGTAAAATTTTCTTATACAAGCTCCGAAAATATCTCTCGTGGAATATTTTTGTGTGTTAAATTGATATTTATCCGATAAATGTGTGATTCATAAACTTTCTATCGTACCGGGGTTTATAAATATTTCATTTTGAATATTCTCAGGGTCGATTAAATTATTAACGACCTACGGAATATCGGTAGAACGTATCGATTCCTACGATTCGCTCGCCGGTAAAGCGTCTTTTGACGGCACGAGCGCGCGAGAACGATGACTTATTCATTGTGCTATCCCGAACCATCTTCGTATCCCTTTTAACGGACGAGAGAACGCGCAAAGTGGCCCGCATCGCATCGCGACGGCTAGGTTCAACGCGAGTTGCGTTATTCGTTGAATCGCGGGGTGTCTCGATTGACGTAGCGAGGGATCCTTTATATTCATTCAAGACTTTTGTCCAGCTGTAAAATGCTGCCTGCTTAAAAATCGAAATCCTCTCGGCACGTTGAAAGGCAATTTTCAATTTGGAATTTTTATTATTTTACTCGGCAATCAAAATTCTTTTGTCATCAAAAATTACACCGCTGCGATGAAAATTCGCGGCGTGTATTCTCGATCGAGTAGAATTTCGCGTTTTACGAGAGCCGCGACGTAAAATTTAATTTGTCCTTTCTTCCATACGGCCCGTGTATGCAATTTCGGTGGATTACGTAATTCATATTCGGTGTGGGTCGCTTTTCGCTAGCGGGAGCATTTTGGTCGAGTTAAAACCGTTCGCGCGAGCGTCCAAGGCTAGCTTCCTCTCTCTCTCTCTCTCTCTCTCTCTCTCTCTCTCTCTCTCTCGCGAGCCAGTAGAGCCGCAGGGAAATGCCCAGACTATTTCGCGCTAACGTACGAGCATTACCCCCTTCTGTAACATAATTGCCTCGTAACTCAGGTCGACTACTCAACGACAGTTACTGTCCTAATAATGACGATATCGGGCTCCTGTGTGATAGCGTACTCTAAAGGAATTCAGGTGGAAATTTTCATATGTGCATTATGTACAATACACACCTATATACGAATGGTAATTCGAGCACTTGAACAGTTTCATACAGAGAGTTCTAAAATGGCCGTACATTTTTCGAAAGAAAAAATTGATCGTGAAATTTTAAACAATGAAATAATCCTGTCTTTTTCTTCATATCCTACATCATTTCTGGACTATTTATTTTTCATTGGATAATTAGAAATTATTTTTAGTTTGTACCCGACGATAATGTGCATTTCAAACAATCGCAATTCAAGTTAATAAATATTAATGAACATCTATTAACATAAATTATTAATTATTGTTTTATTTATGTTGATATATTCGATAAATTTATCGCCCTATGCATCGAAATGTACATAAATTCCATTTTAAAATTCAATTTAACTTAAATTCTAACGATGTTATTAGATAATACTTCATCTCTAGAGTTCAGAATTTGTCTGATGATTCAAAAAATATAGTTTCACTCAAGATTATGAGACTTTCGTATCAAAAGTTTGAGTAAGGAAAAATGAATTTTCTGTGCAGAATTTCGTGTGCTGTTCGAGATTTTGAAACTGCGCAGATTTTGAAACACTGCAGATAAAATAAAACATATAGCAATAAAGATTTTTCAAAAAGTTTTTCATGATAGAAGCTCACGCTCTTCCCGAATTTTCCACCAGTTTGAAAATCACGTTGGTGTTGTATCGATCGAGGTCGGAGTTACGTCGACAGGAGCGTAAAATTTGCTTCCGTGACTGGCGGTGTCACCGGCGAGGTTCGCGACGCGCGTCGAAAATTCGGGATACCGACGTGGGCAGCTGCAGAGTACGGAAAGGAGAGGTGGGGGGGGGGGGGGGGACCAGGGTGAACTCACCTATGCGAAAAACAGTTTTCGGTGGAGGAACACGGGGAGCACCGCGTGTCATCGATCAGGGACCGTCCGGTAAACTGGGTCGTACCGCGCGTTCATGTTTATCCGTGAGCGTTTACAAAACCCCTCACTCCGAGTTTCTCTCTCTCTCTCTCTCTCTCTTCCTCCTCTCTTCCCCTGTCGGAAAAATCCAGCCACGATTCCTGCCTGGGATTCGTTCGTAAATTTCGGCCGGACTCGCACGCGTGCGAGGCGTAAATAAAAGGTAGAGGCCGACAAAAAGTGGAGCGTTTGTATAAAAAAAAAATAGAGGAAGAGAGAGAGAGAGAAATATTTAAACGAGACACAGGTATATATGTGCATACGAGGCCGTAGCGGTGCCCTGAAAACACGTACATGGAATGCGGAAATGTAGCAAAATTGGAGGGATGAAATTCAATAACAAACGTGAATTTCATTCATCTTTTTGTTTATCGAAAAGTTTCGGGTTCAAAGTCGAAATTCTGCTGATTGGCCTTGATTCGACGTTTTATGGTTACGACATTTCGGTCAGGAATTTTTCAGAACGAACTTTGCGAATTTGTCTGGAGGGAAAATCGATAGCGAACCAGTCCCGGGTTGGTATCGCGTTAAAGAATATTAATTCTCGGTTGGTACAATATACCCCGAAGAAGAATGAATCCAGTAACAGAAGCTTAGTATGGGATGAAATCTTGTCGGGGAGCGGTAATTCTATTTGAAAGGGCCGAGTTCAAAGTCAAAATTCCGATCGACGAGGTCGCTCCCGGGAAAGTGGGTGTCGCCTTTCTCGGAGCTCCACCCGGAGCTGTTTTATAAGCCTGATGAATGTGGATTAGACTTCTCGGCTTGGCGAGGTAGAGCCCTCGGCTCCTCACCTCGGTTCTTCCTTTCTCTCTCTCTCTCTCTCTCTCTCTCCATCGCGAAGGTTCTTTGTGCCGAGGGGTCTTGCGACGCTCCTCGTATCTCCGCGCGGCAACGGTGCGCGGAACTCCTTCGAGATTATGCAGATCCGACATCCTCCGTTTTCTTGCGCGGAGACTAGGCGGGAAGCTAATTTTTGCTAGCCCACACACACACACACACACACACACACAGACACACGCGCGCACACCTCGCGACTCTTCTCGCTCTCACGAAGATAAACGCTCGCCGACAGGTCGGCCATTACGCCCGTAAGAACGAATTGATGGGGCCCCCCTTCACCAGACACCGAACACTCGTCCTCTCCTTCCCTCTTAATCGAATCCTAATCTCGCCTTCTTCTCTATTTTCTTACTCGAGACGCGTGCCGTCCATTCGACGAGATTCACCGGCCATCTGGCTCGTACCGTCCGCGGCTTATCGAATCTCTCGCGACGTGTACATCCAGATGGCCCCCACGCTGGCTTTCGAAAAATAATGAATTTCGCCGGCCTCGCGATTAATAACTCCTCGCTGAGACACCGAGAAGTGTCGAGAGAGTACTGGACGATCGCGTTGTAATTAGCGCGAGGGATGATTCTTCTCTTTCCTTTCGTCATCTTTTTCAGGAAATAACGAGGAGAGAGAGGTTATCCGGTAAGGGATGAAAAATGCTCGTCGAAACGCCAAGTGGGACGAATGTTGAAAACGGACCGGGAGAGTGGGAGCGAGACAGATGTCAAGCCGTTACGTGAGGTTCCGCTAACTACGTAATTACATCATTCCCGGTTGCCGGACGGCTGTCCATCTCCAACACCCCGCCCTCGCCTACCCTAGACTCTTACAAGTTAACAAATACTCGCCGACTCTGCGAAATTTCCTGCTTTTTCTCCTTCCCAAACGACCCTTCTTCTCTACTCGTCCTCCTTCGCAATTTTCATCTATTTTCTCGCACAATTATCGGCATTGAAATTAGCCGGAATATATATCCAAGTGAAATTCTTGTTCAAAGACGCCAACACGATCCTGGATAGCGTCTCGAAAATTTCTTCGCTTTCACAGTCAAAACATAGACGAAGGCTCCCTTTGGATTCGTTAGCTGTCAGCTACTCAATGCTAAGTTTGTGTAGAACGTGGTATACATATTTATTAATACACACTTCAAAAAATCTGAGAGAACAGTTATTATTTACGAATGGCTGTATCTCAGCTAAAAATGATCAAATTCAATCGATGAAGTAATCATTTTCAATCTTTAATTTTCCTCTTTAAAATGATCAGTTGTTCGGTTCATTTGAAAAAGGTGAGTGCTATTTGTCATTCTTTTACTCGAAATAAAACAAAAAAATTGAAAGTTATCCGAGTGATATGCCAGTACAGTGTTCCCCAAGAGGAACCGAATACAGAGTTTAAATAATCGGCAAGAATTATTTCGAACAAATGGAGATATAGATTCAGCCTCGTTCGTGCGTAATCCTAGCCACGTCGCAATGGTCCGTGTAATATGACGTCCTTATTAGGCCGCAATTAGGTGGCCCCGCGACTCGTAGGGACTCTCATGCATAGATGCATATAAACGGCTAAGTGCTGGTTGCACGAACATTAGCATAATGATTAGCATAATTAATGTCGTCGTAGGGACGAGAAGGGAAAGGAGCGGGAGAAGAGGGGGGAGGGTTCAGTTTACCGCGTTATCGTCAATAATTAATGCTGACTTATCTGCGGCAAGGCAGCGATAGCAAAGTGCCG
>NCVS01002416.1:0-35988 GCA_003055095.1 Goniozus legneri
ATAAAAAATATTCTGTATTCTGGGTAGAAAAATACTTTTTTTCAGTGAATCTAACAAGAGAGGAGGCGAATATTATACTTCGAATTTTGAAATTCCCGACGGCTGACGATGGTCAGTTAACGGGTTCGCACATGCCACGCAACAATTCGAAAAGGTCCTGTCGTCTACCCACAATGGTTCCCCACATGGTCAGGAGGATAACGGAAGTCTCAACCTAAACTATTTCAATTCGGCAAACAATCCTCGATATTAGAACCACGCTCGGAGGCACGTGTTTCGAAAATACACGTCCAAGGGGCATCGCGCGCGCTGCCATATACCGCTGGAGCACACCGGCCATGAGAATTATGTAGATTAAGGTTGTTCACATTGCGCTCAAGTACGCGTGCGAGCTACTACGTCTGACATTACTTCCGAGCGTATATAACATACGTACGTGTTGATATCATCGGGGGAAATAGCTTTCTCGAAACGACGTCGCGTCTAACGGTTGAGATACGTCTCGAAAAGATGCGAAATTCGTGCGAAATACGAGGGGAATTCTCCAATTGGAATCGAGCTTAACTGTTCCACCATGATATTCCGTGTATTAGGAGGAGAGGTGCATTTGGACAGGCGAATTTCAGACTCCCCGATGAATTTTCCATATAAAATAAATTCTCGAACATTTCTAGAACATGGCGTAGTGTTGAACGACAGCTTTAGCTCTAATTGGTACCCAAGTCTGACGAGTAGAGCAAAAATTAAGGAAGAGTGGCGTGCTTAGCCTCGGAAGTGAAATCGAGAATACAAATTTTACAGGCGCAGAAACGCTGGGAAATTCGAACAAAATATGAGAGAAATTCTCGAATAGAAATCGAGCTCGACGGTACTAGGGCGATATTCGCGTGTATCAACAATGGGCATCGATATTTCACGCTATTCTCGAGCAGCAAGACGAGAGCCATAAAGCAGGTACTCTCCGTTCTGACGCTAGATCATTCATACGTAATGTCTCATCCCCGAGTCTGTACACGATGCTGTTCGCACGTAAGCGCGAGTATTAAATGCGTTTCCCCTGTACGACGAATCAAAATCAAATCGAGTTAGGATACGCCGTGCTCGTCGGCCCTCTCTCGTCAGAGTCAAGGAGACGAAGCGAACGGGTCCGTGTGTACGAGAGGGAGAGAGGGTGAGAGCGCGAGGGGAGGGGGAGGTAGAGGGAGAATCCTCACGACCGAGACGCTGTCGGTCCCCCTAACTCACACTGAAGTTTCTCAACTGTAATTCCGACTCGATAGTTGCCACGGTATTACGGAACTGCGCGAGGCGGCCGGGTGCACGGCTACGACCTAACTCCATTAATCATTACGGCTTGGAGATCGGCACGAGATCGTTTTTGAGAGAAGCTGGACTGCCACGAGAACTCCAATCCTAATCCATCTTGGCCTTTTAGACTCCGCCATCGGTACCGCCGAACGCGTATTAACCATTTTCCTTCTGTTTTTTTTTATCTCGTTTGAAACTGACCGTTCTTATCCAGTCGGTACGATATAGCCACACTCAGACAAATACGTATTTTTTAACCCTTAAGGAGGTTCAGCTATTCAACACGTGAAAATAATTTTTAAAGTTTAGACTTTGTAATTTATAGAAAAGATGTAATAATACTGTATAGAGCTCATATTGAAACTTCAGAACGATTTACTGTCTAGAACAGAAGATAATTGGTTTTAAAATGATCAATTTTAACATTGAGTCTTATGGCGCCTGGCTGTCACGAATCATATTTTCAATTTTTTTTTAAGTTTTTATCGAAGTTTGGTTGAAATAAAAATGAGGAATTTGAAGTTCAAATATTTTCCTACAATTTCAAATTTTTGTTTGTCGGGATCACCGCATAAATAATTGAGTATTATCAATCTGAATAATTGTTCCCGACTTAGAATGATACACCACGGTAATCATTTCATATTTTTCTAATACCACTAAAAATTGATTTAATCATTTAAATCAACTTTAGTATACACAATTCATTCATAATAGTTCACTATAACAGTATTTTTTACTATTTCAAATTTTTTAATGCATTTAAATTACAAACGTTATTTTGACTTCGAAGTCACGATTGAACCTCCTTGAATAGTATCTTTTAAAAATTCACTTTAACCCTTAATTGCATGATGATGTGTATGTTCATCAGTGTTTTCTTCTTTATTAATAGTAACAGTAATGCATACTGATGTAAATCGATATTAGTAAGTTTTATTTGTTTTGTTTATTTTATTTTTCCCTTAATCTATGTTTAATTATCTACCTATTTCAATTTATTGTATTTAGAAAAGAAAAATCATGCATTTAAGGGTTAATATAGTATTTAGGAGTTCATAGTATGTTGTACAAATATCGAGCGGGTTAAATCTCATTTATCGGTTATTATATCGGAGATTGAAACATCCGAACGCGAAAAAATTCTGGCGAAAACGATTTCGCGATACAGCTAGCTTAATCTAGTAGGTACCCACCGGTCGCGGAAGCTAGCCCGGGTTCCACGATGATGGCCAACTTAACTGCGGAACTTTAAATGCGTATGTATTACGGGCACGCATAAAGGCGATGTCGCTTTCAAAACGAGAACGTTTACGATCAACAAACCAAAGTGTCAGAGCTGTAAAGCGCGAGCTAGAGAGCCCAGTCGAATGGTGCCGGTATGTGTGTGTACGTGTGTCTACCCGGTCCTTTTGTCAACAGCTGCACGTCGTAATTTCGTGCAGAGATTGTAGTAAGCTCTAGGGATGCTGTAAAATTTAATTACTCCGTCTCTCCGAATGCAGCTGAGCGCGCACGCGAGAAGGTCTAGAAGAAGGAAAGCCCGCGAGGATGGGAAACGTACGTATAGTCGTCGTCGTCGTCGTCGTCGTTGTCGCAACCGTTAATAATGGCTACAAGAGTGGACAAGAACCGAGCTTAATACCGTCCCCATTTATCTCGCAGCCGATAGATTAAATCTCTTAGCTTTGTTAAAAGAAAGAAGGAGCGAGAGAGGACGAGAGAACACCGGTGCAAAATTCCAGCGAGAGCCTTCGATGTCGAGTATAACCGTTCGCGAGAATAAAAGCTGTATGTTCCACGCTGAGATAAAAATTTGCTAATTCAATTTCACCGTGTTGATTGCTGAATCGCAATTTATCTACATCGCCCGATTCTCCGAGTGTAGTAACAAAAGGAGAAACAATATACTTACCCCGGAGAGTTGCCACTTTTCCCTCCCACTCGCTAAAGAAATTGTTCTTCGCATCAAGAATTCGAAGTATGAAAAATAAAGTATAATCAGAGATGAATTGTTGTAATTTAAACTCGATTGAAATATGATTCGCACAAACGGGCATTTCTATCCCGCTCAAAGGTGAAATCATCCGGGCCGAGTAGTATCGGAGTAGCGAAACTATGCCGAGAGCGCGGATTTTTACCTCTCGATTCCGCTCGCGAGTGCTGTGCGCCGACGAGCCGTAATCCGAGGTAGCGAACCTTGACTCAAGCTCATTTCGGATTAGCTAATTTCAAAGATCCTGCGAGCCGTGAATCACGCGCGCAGGCACGTTAATTACCTACTTCCTAACGCGAGAGGGGAAAATTCCTCTGTGCTCTCGTAGGCATCTCTTCTGCTATCGTGTGTATATTCGGGGGAAAGTTACCTAACAGTCGTGCAAAAATAAAATATGCAATTAAGGGCTCGATTGATACCAGAATGAAAATACCTCGATCGCTAGTTTTATATGCGTAAAGAAATTAGCAGTACGATTTGCTTCATTTGTACTATTTTCATTAGTTAAAAATAGTTCTAGAAACTAATTACTACATTTCTACTACATGAATTTATTTTCATGGGAATAGAATTCTATACTAATTCCTTAATTACCTATCAACCAACTTATAAAACAACTGAACACATAAATTCTTCTCACTGCGAAATGTGGTATTTCGAACAAAAATATTTTCCTTTCATCGCTCGATGCGAGAACTATGCGAAATTAGCCGTAAATGCAATTCAGTTTCCCGAATTTCCTGAGATAACTGAATGAAATGGAGCCTTGTAACAAATTTCGCGAGGGAAGGCCAGAAAACGCGTTTGCTCTCCGACCGACGATGATGCATATGAGCGCACCTATTCTCGTAACTTCAACGTGAAAGCTGCGTTGCAAGCGCATTGCACGATTCTATTCCATCCTGTGCAGCTGTGGCGACCTATCGCACAAAATGTAGAATTCAAGAGGCTAGTTGGGTCGCTAATTGGTAAAAAATTTCAGGTAAAATCGGTAAATTCGATATCGCGAAGCCAATAAACCGAACAGCGCTATTTCGACATTGCCACTCTGTGCGATTCACCAGCCAAGTCCCTTTACGTATTAATAAATCAATTTTGAACATTAATTAAATTATGTACTCCGAAAACTTTCATGTGGAATATTTTACGGGGAATTCGGGCGAATACCTCGGCTGATTATCTCTCATAAAGTTAGAAACGGAATTCGATTCGATTCGAGACTCGGGGCATTTGTAATTCCGCAGACTGGGAAAGTCAAACTTCGAACCTTACCTGAGTAGACTGATTTAGAACGTAAAGATCCCGAATTTAATTTCAATGTTTCTCGGCTTTGATCCCTACAATTTTCAAACTTTATGAAATAACGGGCACGCCTGGAGCCCTTCGGGTTATATACTGTCGTGTATAAAATCATGCATAATATTCTCAAAATGTAACAGCTCGTGTCCTTGTTGCAAATTTGCGAATTCAAAGCTAAAACTCTCGGAGATTACTTTTTTTATTGAAGGTAAATCTGACTGAATGAGATGTTTTATAAAATAGAAATAAATTTGGATATAAACGAAAATTTATTAATTAGATAATTTCTTGTAGAGATTTTCAAAAATGTGTCGTTTCGTGCTTCACGTACGAGCGAATTTCACAAGCCGAGTCGTCAATTTTTGTAAAAACGCGCTTACCGTCTCGTGTGTACTCCTCGTATGGCATCGTGAAGACGCACTCCGATCCTATACCCTCAGCTATCTCGCAGCCGATTCTATAATCAGATTTAATTACGTTAACGTCGCGACTTGAAGGGTTATTAAACGTTATTGTATAATATCAATTTTGAAAAATTCAATTTTAACTCATTTCATAGCGAGCAAAAAGTGGTTACGCTCCAAGAGAAAATACATTCAATTCACCGGTTTGTACAATTGATGCGAAACAACGGATACAGACAGCTAACAGACAGCAAATAACTCTCTTCGAGAAGTCTTCGACCGATACCCTGATTCTGGTACTCCGAATCTACAGCCAAGTAAGCGCACTCGAGAATCTTAAACACCACTTGATGACCAAGCCTATTCGGAAGATGGGTCTCCCAGAGATTCGGCTCGCGATTTACGTATGCAAATAATTCTATAACATCTCGTACCTGATTCGTTAGAAATAACGATATAAGTTATAGTCAGAAAAAATATGTATCTACCGGTAAAAAAATTTTACTAGTTATTTAACCTCAATCTTACTATTAAACATAATTGTATTTAACTATAAAGATTGTTAATACTAGAAAATTTTCAACTAGCGTAGAGAAAAGTACTAACAGGACCTGGCTCCAAAGTACTCGCGTAGTTCATAGCCTTATACGAATCCCATGGACTAGAGCCACTATTTACGGCTACTCCTAGAAGGCAGCCATTATCGTTCTGAGCAATTATCGTATGACCTTTCCTTATATGCATGTACAATATTTTAATGAGCTCCGGCGCCGGCGCTCTGTCCGCCAGTCCTAAATATTTATGCACAGCCTCGTATTTCAAGTAATGTTCGCTTAGAAAACTCAAAATGGTTTGGTAATCCATCGGTAGCGCTATTCGTGTTCTGTAACTCGCCTGAGTAGAAAAGAAAACTATTATCATTTGTATGAAAAAACCATACAAGAGAAATTTTGAAATCTAACCGTGCATTCTGCCGATACTCCCCGCTTCAATATTTGTAAGGACTGTCTATTTAATTCTCGACTTCTGTTCAACAGTTTGGAAAAAGAACTTCCAAGTGTCTTCAACATAGTTTGTGTATTAAATTTATATTCAATTAAAAAGAATTAAAATATTTGTAATTATAAATAATGAATGTGACAGCTGTATCGCCTATAGAAATTTAACACTCCGAAGTGAGCAGTCGGAGATATCGATTATTCATTATTTCGGTACTTGAAACTATCCCTACTCTTCTACCAAATTAATTTCAAGCAATCGAAGATCAATGTCCCCAGCTGTATAAGATATAAATTCATAATTTTATGCAATGTTTCCCGCAGCGAAAAACGCTCGTTCCGGTTTTGCTCGAAAATATTCGTCGATTTATCATTTGCTACGTTGCGCAATATTAGCTCGCAATACCGACACGAGAGAAGACGGAAGAACGAGATTCGTATTTCTGTAATCGATACTTTTTTTCGCCGTTTCCCCATTTCGTTTCAGTGGAACACTCTTGATTTCATGCGGGCACGGAGGAGACAGTGAACGCTAATAAAAAACTAGATTCTTCACGCCGTTTGCCGCGAATCGCATGAGCGCCTTTCGATACTCGATTTCTAGGTGACCGAATAAAAACGCAAAAGACGCGTGACAGAAATGACAAAACGGTGCCAATCGAACGTCCGAGAATTGTCAAACGAATTTTACTTCCACGTTCGCAATAGGAAATTGCGCAACCGAAGAAATTTCACGAACGTAATTTTTATACCTTGATGTTCTTTCAGTACCTATAAACGACTGCATATTCAATAATTCGTTGATAAACATATTGTTTTGAAATTTTGAGAAGTAATTTAAAAAAGGTTCGAATATTAATTGTACTAGATATTGAAATACCGGAATATGAAAAAAGTTCTAACAAAAATGATTTCACGATACAACAACTTTAAGATCGTGTTCTCGGTAAATATCCGATGTGATAGAAATCTATGGAACGATAACTCAACACGCTTCTATTCATTCATACCCGCTGTGCAAAGTGATACGGATGACAGCTCGCAGACCGACACCTGATTTATGTATTTTCACTGCGCTCACCCTTACTAACATTCCGATCTAGACGTTCACGTACGGGGTGTCTCTGAAATTATGTCGTAATCTAATTTTCATTCACTCCTATACAATGGGTAAGCGGTAAGTGATTAGTAGATCTAAGAAAATGTTGAGAATTGAATTTTTCTTATTAAATTAATATTTATTAAT
Organism: Goniozus legneri; assembly: GCA_003055095.1. Lineage (NCBI taxonomy): Eukaryota > Metazoa > Arthropoda > Insecta > Hymenoptera > Bethylidae > Goniozus > Goniozus legneri. The sequence goes on from NCVS01002416.1 coordinate 7,252, forward strand.
ATCAACAATAGTTTTAAGAATGAATTTGTAAGATATTTTCCTATAGTTAGTTATAAAAAAGTATAAAAAATAAAATTTGGTATCTATCTAATTAAATAGTTGACAAATTCTCTTTGAAGTTACCCGAACTAAATATCCTATCGACTATAGACTACCAATAATTGGAATGTAATTTTTAAAACGCCCAGTATAGAATCGTGTATACGCACATGCGATCAGGCGGCTCGCTATACCGCGGAGATATCGCTGCCATAGCTTATTGTTGATGAATGTACGAAAGCCAAGCTCAGTGAGTCACGAAGGGATGACGTCGCAGTGCCTATCGCTATCCTTCGCCCTCCTATATGTGCGTGCACTTGAATAGGAAAGTAAAACCCCCATATACAGACTTTGCGAGAGTGCACGAGATCCTTCTCGGTTACTGAAATTACCTTCTTTCATTCTCATATCTTCCAGTCTGTCGACAAGACTTTCCTATTCATTCTCGCAACAACGGAAAGTTATACGAGTTTCGAATTCTCGAATACAAATTATTATCTATTCTCCGTCTCAAATTTTTCAAGTATTTTTAATGTTTTCTGTATTTCTGAAGCTTCAAATTGTTCTCGTCGTTCTAAGGATTTTTTTTTTTTTTTGGAATTTGTTGATGAAGTTTAAAAGTAATAATCCATAATAATTACTGAATATTTACAGAATTAAAGTAATTAAGTAATAAAAACAGTGAATGCATTTTTAAAATCGAAAATCGAGTTAGCAACAGCGAACGAACAAACCTATAAGAAAATACTCCAATTTTCGTTTATTTTAATTTTTATTCAAACGAGAATATAATAACATTACATTTTATTTGCAATTTGTATTTATACGTATGAATAAAATAAATACATTTCAGCCGTCGGTACCACATTTTTATTTAATGGTGGTATATATTTATTTATGGATTATGAACGGATTCTCGTTCGAGAAATTCATCGATATTCCGAGTGAGAAAAATTCTGTGATAACCCCCGTCGGTGGATGCGTTACGGTCGGAATTTTGCTTAGTGCGAGGCTTTTCTCGAGCACCCCCCGCTCCCCCCTCTTCCCTTCTTTCTCTCTCTCTCTCTCTCTCTCCTTCCGCGTTTTCGTGAAAAGCCGGAATTCTCACAGCCTCCTTCCACTTTATACGATCCTTCGAGACCTAGGCGAAGTGTCCTCGGTCGTGTCTGTCGTCGTAAAAGTCGGCACCTTTGTTGTACCCGCTTTTGTGGTAAACGTTCCGATATCCTTCCGTATTATACCTCTTGTTACCCTTATCGGACGGTGTCTCTTTCGCACTAGTTTTGCCTCGGCTCTTGCCTTTTCCCGGGACTTTGCCTCGATTGACTCCTTTCCCGGTTTTCCCGCTCGGCTTTGTTCTCAACTCCATGTGATCCACGCCGGGTGGCCTCACCCCCGTGTAATGAGCGGGCAGCATCTCGGCCTCGGGTTCTAGCCTGTCAACGTACTTGCCGCTCCTCGTCGGCGGTTTCATCGAGGACGTCGTGCCCACGTTGTAATCTTCCAAGTTCGAGCTCTCGCCGTATTCCCCATTCTCGTTCGACAAATCGTCAATCTCGGCGCTGTCCTCCTCGATCGGATACGCCTCGACGCAAATCAGTATCGCAACGATAGCGTAACAGTTCCACCACTCGATCTTCATCCTTGGTTTTGAAATTATTTCGGTGCTAGAAGAAATGCCTGGTTCAAGTTTAACGTTGGCTAACAATTAGATAATATCGACTGACTATTTGGATACTACATTAGGATAATGGTCAAATAAAAATACAAAAAGAAAATATATTTTACGCAGTTGAAAATTTTGTGTTCCTGTGTATTAAATTTCTGTAGTTACTTTTTTTGTGTTATTTTTCTAACACATAAGTATGTACAATTGACATACTGTGGTCACGTTATTAAAGCGGAATAAAATTTTGTGTAAAAGTAATGTTTTTTTTATGTTACTTCTAAATAAACACATAATACGTGTTAAAAAAACTTTCAGTATTGATTTGACTACACGTAAATACATGTTCATATCAATATTTACGGTGTGTTATGGTGGCACTGATTACATGTGTCATTGCTTAACATAAATAAGATCCGTCAAATTAACACAAAAATGTGATTGGACCGTTTGAGACATGTGAATTGTGTTGAATTATACACAAAATTTTCAACTGTGTAGATTGATGAAGTTGGATTATTGTTACTTTTTCTTTAAACTTTAAACGAAGAATATTTATTCCGCAAAAAAATTTCTAATTTACGATTCGAACGAACTCTTCTCGGCGGGTAGCGAAAAAATAGTAAATCGTACTAGAAACTCTTCCGAGCGCTATCGGTATCGGATAGGGCCGTGCAGCTTCGGAATGAAACAACAATGCGCGATATCGAAAACGTACGAAAATAAACTGCAATGGTCACTCCACGTGACCAGCTCTTTTATATATCCTAGAACGAAGAGGCAGAGAGGTAGAGCGCGTTTGCAGCCCGCTTGATTGGCGAATCGCCCGGCGAAACTGCAGAATGCACCTCGATGAATAAACGAGCGAGCGTTTCGACAAACTTAGCCCGCTATGATTTCACGCAGCCTCGCCCGACCGGCCAATTCAGCCGCGTAACCGACGCAACAGAATGCTTCAAGGTTTCCGGTTCCTTTTGAAGCTCCTTTCGAGCGAGTTTCTTAATATATATATATATATATATCGAAAGACGAGTTATGCGATTAAAAAAGACCGATTGGCTTCGGCCTTGGAACTACTTTAACCATTTCTCGAATCCTCGGGTTTCCATATAGCCGGCTTTTTACGCGGAAATTCCAACATTTTTCTCCCTAGCTTCGATGACCGTGACTAGAAGACGTAGGAATTCGAGGAGTATTGCGATAATCGATACATTCGATACCGGCGTACGATTGCGCAAAATGTACTTGTACTTGAATTATGGCCTGGGTGCTCCCCTGTCGATACGTATATAAAGCTGATGACAAGAGCAAAGAAACCGTCAGATTGTAGTCGTCCTATAAGTCGAGTGGGTGACAAAACTCATGTGTGAGTGACCGCGAAGAGTTTGATGGTTCAATTTTGCTACGTCGGCAATTGACAATTGACAGAGTCGACGTGATTTCGTTTCGAGAAGAAATTTTTTCCGAACGAGAGATGACACTCGCGGCTATCGTCTGGGCTATTCTCGTTATCGGCGAGTGCGACTTCGCGTTCGCGAAAACGAGCGAGCGTATGGTGATGAGGAAGATGAGGATGACGGACCTCGAGAGCTCGGCCACGGGTTACGCTTATAATCAGCAACAAGGTCGTCCCCTATCGTTCGTGCAATACACCAATCACGGAACCGGACGTTACTACAACGCACCTGTACCGGTACATTACGTGACGAGTATTAGGGCACCTGTTGCGCAGCCCGAAACGGTTCTGCGGTACGAGCCTGCGCCGGCTTATGCGAATCCCGAAATTCCTCTTGCCGGTGCGAATAGCCGGTACGCAAACGGGAACACGGGCCATTATGCCGGCGCGCAATTATCCAGTCTCGCCGCGAATCCTGTACCGGCTCGCGCCCCGTATTTTCTCGATCGAAAAATCACCAACGCGCCACGAATCGTCGTGCGGAGTTACGAGGACGACAAAAAATACGGCGAGCTGAGGAAGCCCGACGATCGGGAAAACGATTACGCGGTCGAAGAGAGCAATTACGGGGAGATCGGTAGTGGAAATATTGGAAGCGGGGAGACCGAGGACTCCAAGTACGAATCGGGAGGTGGCTCCCGGCACGCTAGCGAGGAATATTCCGCGCACGGCGATAAGGGAGCTAAAGGTTACAAAAATCATCAAGAATTCGATAAAGCCGAGCGGACAGACTATGGAAATGAAAAGGAATCTGGTATGTATACACTGTTAAAAATTTCTATTGTGGTTTTACAACAAATGTGTTGGAAGTTTTAACGCAAGGCGGATTTAGTATTTTTACAACACACCTAGTAATTTTGCAGAACAATTTTCGATGAAGATTTTCTGCAAAATAACAAGATTTATTTGTAAAATTACAAAACTTATTTGTAATTTTACTAAATGTTTTTCGCTAAATCTTTTATTGATTATTATTATTTTCAATATTATTTTTTTTTTTTTATAATTCTGTCGGTATTTCCGTTTGTATTTATTCAGACACCTACCTATCATATGTTTTATATTTTATAATCGTAAATTTCACATGACGCAGGGTGGGATTCGAACACGTGACAAAACAAACAACAACAACTCATTATAATATTTTCAGAAATACTTATACTAATTTTACAAGAAATGTATTGCAATACCAAATTACAACATAAAAAAGTGTAATTTTACTAAACATTGTTTTGTCACAATGTTGTAATTTTACACAATTCTTTAACAGTGTAGTTTTCGTATTAAATATCTCACATTAACGTCCAAAAAAACTTGACTAGTTTTATTTCACTACATTTTTTGGTGAACGACAATTATAATATTTAAAATATGTTCGTAATGGATTTTATGGCGTTGTATACGAAATTTTAATATTTTTTAATGCTGGGTCCTTTCTTGCTGTAGCAAAAAAATAGTAATCCTGCAGCGATTTTTCGGAGTACGGACTATACGTGTGATATTTACAAAGCGTAAAAATTATTCTCAGGGTATTACGCGCAGAAAGGCGGAAGCGAGAAGGGACATCACGACGAGGCGGGATCTTACGGGCAGCATCACGAAAACGAGCACGAAGAACACGATAACAGTTTCGGAAAGGGATCCTACCACAAGAAAGGAGAAAAAACGAAAGGCTATCATAACGTTTATCATAAAGACGAGTACAAAAAAGATACGGAATTCTACGATGATGAACATAAAGATGGATATTTCGAGAATTACTCGTCAGACCATAAACATCAGAAATCCGAAGAAGGGGGCTTTAAGAAGGGCGATAGTCATAATTCGGGATTCAATGATCAGGGTAGCGGTAAAAAGGGCACTTTCGCCAAAGGACACGAGCAGAGTCACGAGCAGGGACACAAAGGAGAGAAAGGACAAGACGCGCGCTACAGCAATCACGAAGATTATCAAACGGCAAAGGGATCGCGAAAGGGAAATAAACACGGTTACGCTTCCAAGCGTGATCACTATTAAAGAAGTACAATATGCAAATGTAATCGGAACCTATGCTTTTATTATTTTACATTGTTCTTGTTTTGTAATTATATTGAAAATAAAAAAAAACTGTCAACAATAATACCAACCAGTGTACACTTATATTGGAAAAATGTAGAGCAATTTACATAATAACATTTAATAATTATTAGTCCGAATTAATTTTTTAAGTAATACAGACATAATAAAAGTTTTATAATCTGGAATTGATATTCATGAGGTCTGTTTATAATTCTTATACAGGATTATAAAATAGTTGACTTCAAATTGTCAAACTTTTACGACGGCCGTTGTACTTACCAAGAACGGCCAAACAAAAGGAGGAGGAAACGTTGAAGGAAATTTCAGAACAATTTTTTTCACACGTCATAAATAGGAGAATTAGCGCTCGCATGGTACACTTAGCGGGTTTAAATAGACCGTCTTATAGCGGTTAACAAAATGATTTACGGGCTTACTAACTTAATCATTTATGTTTTAATCAAAAATGAAATTAAGAGAAAAATGAAAAACAGCAACGAGTTCAATATTGATATAATTTTAACACATCCTTGATTTTTAAAGAATTAATTTTTTTTTACAAGAAAAGTATTTTTGGTTAAAAATAAAATAAAGGTATAAAATATATTCACTGTAGATCACGACGAAGAAATGAGTATGCAGACTTTTATAATTCAAATTTTATTCAATTCAATGTAAAATAGTTTCATGTTACGTGGATATTACATTTTTTACACATGTGTGGTTTGAGTATAACTATTATACAGAAATATTCCAAGTTTCACACGCTTTGTTATGGTTAACATTTCATAAAACCGTACATCGTTTATATCGAAGATTTATTCACACATACAATCAAATATAACATATCATCAATAACAATAATAGTGTAATATAACTGACATTAAACTGCATCGATTCGATCGATCGAGGCCGCTTAATGATGACCGCCTTTGTATCCCCAATCTTTGTGGTCTTCGTGACCACCCTTCTTGCCATGATGATGATGATGATGGTGATGTTCATCGTGACCACCATGTTTCTTATGACCTTTGTGATCATGGTGATGATGGCCCTCCTCGTGGTGACCTTTCTTGCCATGTTCCTCTTCGTGGTGGCCATGGTCGTGATGTCCCTTCTTGAAGTGTCCACCTTTCTTATGGCCGTGCTCGTGATGATGACCACCGTGTTCCTCGTGATGACCGTGATCGTGGTGCTCGTCGTAGAATTCCTTGTCTTTCTTGTACTCGTCCAATTTGTGAACCTCGTGTTTGCCCTTGGTGTGGTGACCCTTGCCGTAGTGTCCCTTCTCGTGGAACTTGTGCCCTTTCTCTCCCTTCTCGCCCTTGTGATGCTCGCCGTAGTAGCCGTCATCGTGATGATGGTGCTTCTTGTGTCCCTCGTCCTCGTGGTAGTGACCGGAATGGTGTTCTTTGTCGTGGTGACCTTTGTGACCTTTCTCGTGATGATGGTCGCCTTTGTAGCCCTTCTCGTCGTGATCGCCGTGCTTGTGGTGATGGTCGGAGTGATGCTCCTCGCTGCCACCTTCCTCGTGATGGTGGGTCGCGGCTGGTTCGAGATCTACGTAAACAATTCCGTCGTCGTCGCAGTCCTCGTCGGCTAGGCCAGAGGAACCGGCTGAGCCACCTCCGCCGTAACCACCGCCTCCTTGACCATCGTCCCCTTTACCACCGCCTCCTTGGACAGCGTCCCCTTTACCACCGCCTCCTTGGACAGCGTCCCCTTTACCACCGCCTCCTTGACCGCCACCCACGTGACCACCGCCCCCGTTACCACCGGCTACGTTACCACCGGCTACGTAACCACCGCCTCCGTAACCACCGGCGTCCTGACCACCTTTGCCATAACCACCTTTGCCGTAACCACCTCCATTGCCATTGCTCGATGCGACTGCAGTGGCCTGAGCACTGGCAGCAGCGATCGCACCGAAATTATTTCCGATTGCGTTCGCGGCAGTCGTATCGTAGCAAATTACAAATAATAACGCTAAACTGAATGGCACGATAGACCTCATCGTGAATCTCTGACCGGGCTCTCCGGCGTACCCAACGATGTGCTTTACTACACAGCCGACAACAGTATGATGAATACCGTCACCACGCGCGGATTATATATCGGACCGAGGATAATCGACAATATTAGGGAGGCAAAGACTCTTTCGTAGCGGCTCGGGTTATTACGAAAGTGTCTCCTTAACCTGCTTAAATTGTAATAGTGGTTTCAGCGCTCTCAGATTCGTCGATCGAATAGCATTATGTAAGCAATTGAAATAGTCGACTATGTTGCCGAAACAATAACTGTTATATTTTAATTCTAAATTGAAGGTAAACAAACATGGTGTAATCACTCGGTGGTATCCCCTCTCTCGCTCTCGCGTTCCCTCTCTTTTACTCTTTCTCTTTTTCTTTTTTTTTCTCTCTTTTTCTCCCGATCGATTCATAACGTTTTAAAAATTTTACTTCGCTGTACGCAACATTTTGTCGAAAATAAATATTTTCCATTAACCGAGAGAATACCTGAAATAATAAAACGCGCTAGCGCGAATAACGTTTATTTTAACTGCAGAAGTGTGCGATAATATTGATTGATATTTTGGGAAAACGTCATAAATAAATTTCAGTGAGTTATTTATGAAATTTTTAATTACATATACATAAATGTATTCATTACTAACGTTGTAAGTAGAAATCAAATACCCGGGTAATTTACCGAGGAAACGGACTTATCGACGAATCTCGTTCACGAAATTTCGCAATAACTTCTCTCACTCTGCGTTACCAATTTCTTTTTCGTGAAACGATTGCAGCCGAAAACGAGACCATTTTATCCCAACTTACACGAATAGACAAAGGTTTACGAAATACGCACGGCGTATTGTGAATGACCGGATACAGTCGAACGAAAGCGATTACGTATAAGACTTCCAACTAGAACCACAAGTATATATAAGCTTTGGACCAAACTAACTTCAACAGTCACTATCACTCGTTGGTTTGTCGAAGGAGCCAATATGACTAGCCGTGGGGCCTCGTGGCTCTTCATGAGCATGGTAATTCTATGTACCGTTCTCGTAATCAGTTCGGCGAAACATGTCAGAAGAGAAAGAGATCTCGAAGTAGCCGCTTCTCACCACCACCATGAACATGGCGGTGGTCACGAGCATCACGCTCATCACCATCACGAGAGCGGCGAGAAGGGAGATAAGGGTTACCACGGCCATCATCACCACGATAAGGGCGAACACGGCCACCACGGAAAAGAACATCACGAAGGACATCATCACGAGCACGGAGGTCACAAGAAAGGACACCACGACGAGCACGACGAGCACGGGCATCATCACGAGCACGAGCACGGTCATAAGGGTCATAAGTTCGGACACAAGAAAGGTCACAAGAAGGGTGAAAAGACCCACGGTTACCATCATAAGGCCCACAAAGACGAATTCCACAAAGAGCACAAATTCTACGACGACTACCACAAAGGAGGTCATCACGAGAAACACGGCCATCATCATGGACACCACGAAGAGAAGGAAGGCCATCACAAAAAAGGAGGACATCATCACTCCGGACATCACGAGGATCACCACGGAAAGAAAGGTCATCACGACAAGGGACACCACGACGAGGACCATAAAGGGCATCATAGTAAACACGGCCACGACGAGCATCACCATCATCACGATGATTATGGCAAGAAGCACGAGCATCACGGAGGCAAGAAACACGGATATTCGAAGGGTCATCATCACCATTAGAAGCTACATGATTCTTTTCAGCGAATTCGACGGACTTTTATGTACACAGATGTTATCATCTTGTTCGTTAAATATTTGTAATTATTATAACAGAAATGTTCATCACTCATTGTTAATTTTACTTATTAAAAGAAATATACGTATATACTGTTATTACCAACTTCAATTCTCATTCTGTTTTACCAAATTATACTAATCCCGGCTAATAATGTTGTAGATATAAATGAATTGCCACGTTCAAAATACGATTAAGTGGTGATATTGTAATGAGAAAATTTGAATTAACATCGTAAAATTCACTCATATACGGAATTAAATTAATACTACTCGAAAAGTCGATGAAAAATTATTTTTAAACTTTTATGCCATAATTTCGTTCTCCGGAACTCAATAAATGGGAAATTTAATCCTGCTGTTCAAAAATTTTCTGAAATTTTGTTTTGAATAGCGCAATTAACGTTAATAAATACCGGTGAGTTACCACGAGTTTTTAAATCAAGTAAAATTTTATATTATCTACTCTTACATATAAAATGTGACTAATTATTGACCTGCGTAATAATTAATCCATATGAAGAGAGTATCAGTTTGTCTACATTCATTCCCATAACGAGCAAGAAATTTTAATGAGAACCTACTCGAATGATATAAAATAATTAGCATGATAATGTATTTCTCTTAACGATTCAGTTTTTTTCTATAATTCCATCGTTGAATTAACTAGAAATAATTTATTTTGTTTTAACATAAAACCCCTCGGTATACATGATTGTATTTATATACAATGATTAGTATTGATATACTAAGAACCAATATTAAAGAAATTTTCGAGTGTAAAACTAAAACTAAAATTGCGATCAGATTTATTTTCGATGGTGCTATCACGATTTATTTCGTTAAATACGTATTTGAGATTGAATGAACTGAGTTCGTTGACTCTGTGTAAGAATAGATGTTATACAATATAATTTATATAATATTTTTGTAAGAAATTTGATTACGAAACAGGATGATTCTTAGGATTTCCTACCGTGAAAGTATACGAATGAAAAATATTTCATAAGACAAAAAGCATTTTCTCGTGTAACAGCTAACGCCGTTTCTTTTAAATGATATAGTTTTTTGAATCCTGGACATCGTCCTATAATAGTTACCACCTCTACGGAATGGCTCCTGAGTTTAAGGAATATATAAATACGATGATCTACCCTATTCGCATTATCATACCAAAATTCAAACTGGACAGTTAAACGGCAGTGAATGTGACATCATAAAATACGTATATAAATAGATCGAGATGGCGAGGGCTCTAGTTAGAACCCTCCTGATAGGGTTCTGTGTAATCATGGTTGCGGTAATTTCTGAGGCTCGTAAAAGCGAAGCCCTTAACGATCAAGAAATTGCAGCGTCCCATCACCACGAGCACGGCCATGGAGAAGAGCATCACGGACATCACGATCATAAACATGGAGGACACGAAGAAAAAGGATACAAGGACCATCATCATCACGGTGAAGGTCATAAGAAACATCATCACAAGGAACACCATCATGGCCACCACGACGAACACGAAGGCCACAAAAAACATCATCATCACGATGACGGCTATCATGGGGAGCACCATAAAGGCGAGAAGGGCGAAAAGGGACATAAATTCCACGAGAAAGGTCATTATGGAAAGGGTCACGAGACTCACGGACATCACGAAGTTAAAAAAGTTGATGATTTCAAGAAAGAGAAAGAATTTCATGATGAACATCACGATTCTGGAAGCCACGAAGAGCATGGAGGGCATCATCACGACCATGGCCACAAGAAGGGAGGACATTACAAGAAAGGTCACCACGATCATGACCATCACGAACATCATCACGGAAAGAAAGGTCACCACGAGAAGGGACATCATCATCACGATCATAAGGGTCATAAGGAACATGGTGGTCATGACGAACATCATCATCATCACCATCACCATGGCAAGAAAGGAGGACACGACGACCACAAGAAGTGGGATTTCAAGAAGCACTAATGGAATGATTTATTCGAAACTAATATATTATTTAATAATCATATTTATAATTTAAATAATGTATTCATAAACAGAAACACAATAATACAATTCATTCAAAATAGATCGTTTTTATTCTTTCAGTTTTCATTCCTGACAATCTTTTATATGATAAAAAAAATAACTATACTAAACGATATAATTTATTTTCAGACGCATAATTCCTTATCGAATATAAAATTAGTGTTTATCGTGATAATAGCCGTATTTCTTATCATTATGATGACCGCCCTTCTTTCCATGATGATCATGATGATGATGATACTGCTCGTGGCCGTGTTTGCCATGATGTCCGTGTTCTGCTTCATCGTGATGACCCTTGTGCTCGTGACCTTTATCCCCATGATGCTTCTCATGATGTCCGTGATGATGATGCCCGCCTTTCTTATGACCTCCCTTTTCTTCCTCGTGATGCCCATGATGATGGCCGTGTTTCTCATGATGACCTCCTTTATGGAAATCGTCGTAAAACTTGTGTTCTTTATGAAAATTGTCTTTGTGCGCTTTATGATGAAAACCACTGGTTTTGTGGCCCTTCTTATGTCCCTTCTTGTCATCGAATTTGGACCCCTTGTGGCCGTGTTCGCTCTCGTGGTGCTCTCCATGATCGTATTTCGAATCGTGATGACCCTTCTTTTGTCCACCATGCTCAGCGTGATGACCAGCGTGGTGCTCTTTCTCGTGCTTGCCGTGATCGTCTTTATGATGATGATGATGACTTTTGTGTCCCTTGTCGCCTTTCTCTCCGTGCTCTTCGTGATTTTCCGAATGATGCGATTGACCATGACTGGACTCTTGGTGATGATGCTTGTCGTGATGCGTCCCGGCCAAATCTTGATCGTTCACCTCCACACGTTCATTTTCACTATCGATTAATTTCAAACTGTCCTGTGTGTCGCCTTTGTCTTTGATATCGATTAGCGCTGTTCGAGATATCGATGGATTAATTGCGATGGCGATTACCATTAATAATATGCAACAACGACTATCAAAGTTATCCATAATTCATCTATGTAGTCTACCGAACAAGTGAAACCGAAGAGAATAACGGGCTCTCTTCACGACCCCGCTGATTTATATGAACTACATAGTGTCATGATATCCCCAACGGCGGAATAGAACGGAAGAATGAATTCATTTCTCTTCCGTTAGAAGATCCAATCATCCGTCGAAAGGCACGAACATCTCTCACCATTATCGGAAACGGAACAGTGACTTCACACTTTTTATTAGTGTCATTTCAAATATTAAACGCTTGTTACTTTCTACAAGAAAACTTGTCGTCTCGATAATGCTTAATTTCGTTCTTTACGAAAAAAATATTTCTTATCTATTTTTAATATCGGAATATACCTATCGCTTGAAATTCAGAAAACATCGCAAATGCTAATTTTCGCCTGAGAATTACATTTTGTATGGCCTTGCGTACTTATGCCCAAAATGCCAGAAGTACAGTCGCTATCGTAGAATACTATTTTATACCGGAGATTGCATTCGCGCGAGAAAACCTATTTGAAATGCGTGGACGTGCGACCATTTTCATATGGACAAAAGAGCGCGCATTGTTTCAACCCGTAATGCACGTACGTGTGGTCGGTTTAATTAATGTAATTGGAGTGGCCCTCGTTTCATGAAAGAAAGAAAACACTCACGGAACTTGTACTCTGGAAAGCGCAAAAGTGCAATTTCTGAATTTGTTGGAAAAGGGTGTTTCGGTATTGTTCATTCGTCACTTTTACTCAAAAATAGAACTCGGTTTTGGCGGTGGCTAAAATTATTATTAAGATTGACGTATAACAGGTATACATACATAAAATTAAGAAAGAAACGTAGGAATCTTAAATTTTTAAATCTCCGCGCTGAAAAAAAAGTATTTTTCTACCTAGAATATTTCTCCTTATGGTAAAAATAAAGGTATTCTTATTTTAAAAATACCAAAATATACTATCCATAAGAATAAGTTTATTGATTTTTAAAAAATTTGGTATTGTTATTATTAAAATACTAAAATCAATATGGCCGACTTAACCTCGCTTGGTCAACACGAATTAAAACGAACCATGAATTTGAAAGAATAACAAGTAATATAATATATATTTTTATTTAATTCCATTTCTGATTCATATATTAATTTTATTTATTATTTATTATTCTAGTTATAAATAGTAGAGATAAAATTTGCAATAAAATACAGTGGATGCTACAAAGAGTTTAGTTTTAGTCTCGCTAAAAACCTTGGTATTTTGAAGGGTAAAATACCAATATTTTCGAATCTAAAATATTTAAGTAAGAGTATACTGCGAACAAGAATACTCGGATAAAAAATATTCTGTATTCTGGGTAGAAAAATACTTTTTTTTCAGTGTATATTTCAATAATTTAATGAAAAAATATTCATAAATATTCACTCAACTGCATTATTATTTAGAAATTTCATTCGGATAAAAACTGTTTTTTCGTACACATTTTTGTTATTTTACAAATTATTTTTCTAGTTTTTTTTTCATATTTTGAATACTATAGTAAAGGTACAGCCACTTTAATTCGTGTGACAACAAATAGCAATATCTGTGTTGTTAGTCATTTCGTTTTCGAAGGAAAAGAGCATATTCTGAAGAGATTAGCGCAAAACTCATCCTAAGACCAAGTTAATCAAAAGTAGCGACGCTTCACTAACTAAGTCCGTCTTAAACGAGGGAACCTTTGATAAAATTTGCACGAGATAACGGGACGCGCGACCCCTAGAATAATAAATAAGGCGCACGCTATACAGGCATCTAATGAAAATTGCATCATGAGATCGCGCGAGAGGATCTTCAGCAATATTAGATTGCAAATTGGGTACACGCGCGACATACAGAAAAATATTTGTTAGAAAAGGGAAGTCAGCGGATAAAAGTACCGTAATGAAAAAGATATTGATTTATTTCCCACATTCTCATAAATACGGAACAAGAGTAATGACTCTGTAACAAATTGCCGAATAAGCAGTCTGAAATAATAAAATTATTTCATCGAACCGTGGCTCGTAAGATGAAAGGTAAGAGAACTTCGAAAAAAGTAACGGAGGTAATAAATCGCCACGAATCGATACAGTACGATATCGCGTTACCGCCTTATTGGCCCCAACGCGATTTCAAAATAAAAAAGAAACACTATAAGAATATAGATCATATTTATGTGTATTTATATTGGTAGGTTCAAATTCTTTATTATCGTTACAAAAAGGTTTATCACTTGTCGATATGGATTATGAAATAATCATTTTGTTATTATTAATCTTACTCGTTACATTCTCTTAAAGTATCATATTCAACTAGTTTGATGTACGTTTTCAGAATAATCGTAAGAAGACTAATTTTATGGCGTCACGTTTTATATACAGGTACATTAGTGTCTCATGCTCGTAAGATATTATTCATCGGGTGAAAATCAACCCTTGTGGCCTCTATGGTATCCATACTTCTTTCCAGAACGATGATCCCCTTTCTTGCCATAAGAATCATGATGCGCATGGTGTTTCTCCTGGCCGTGTTTTCCATGGTGACCTTTATGGTGCGAGTCATGGTGTCCCTTATCGAGGTGTCCCTTCTTTCCATGATGATCGTCGTGATAACCGGAATGCTTATGACCTCCCTTTTTATGATGTCCCTCCTTATCTTCGTGGTGTCCATGGAAATTGCCGTGCTTCTCATGGTGACCCCCTTTGTGGTAGTCATCGTAGAATTTGTGCTCCTTGTGGTACTCGTCCTTGTGGAACTTATTGTGATAACCCTTGGTTTTGTGTCCTTTCTTGTGGCCCTTCTTCTCCCCGTACTTTCCACCTTTGTGGCCTTTCTCGCCTTCGTGATGCTCCCCGTATTTTTCGTCCTCGTCGTGATGGCCTTTCTTATGGCCACCGTGCTCCTCGTATTTGCCGGCATGGTGAGCGTTGTCGTGCTTGGACTGCTCGGACTTTTTGTGATGATGATGACTCTTGTGCCCCTTCTCGTCTTTCTCACCGTGATTTTCGTGATGGTCGGAGTGATGCTCGTGGCCGCCTTCCGACTCGTGGTGATGATCCTGATGCTTCGTCGCGGAGGGCTCGAGATCGGTTTCCTTGGGTTCGTCTATCACCGATCGGAGAGCGGAAATGGCAGAAATCGAACGACGTCCGAGCTCGGCATCGCGAGGATCGTTCGGAGGTTGGACGAGACCTCGACGGTGACGCGCGCGGACGATGTAAGCTTCGCTCACGTCGCACGTCGCCCGCGGCAAAAGAACGCACAGAATAACGAGTACCGGCAGCGCAGCCGAGCCACGTAACATTTCGATCGAACTGATCATCGAGCGAGATCCGTGACACTTAAATATCATTGGGCATCTACTTCCGTTTCGATTCAACCAACCGTTTCCGCACCGGTCACACTTTCATCCGTACTCGACCGCAAATCATCCGGGGCACTAGCTTTCCGAGCTGGTTACGGACTGTCGAGGAGAAAGAGATAGAACTAATTCCCTTTCACACCGTATTTGGTACGTTTATTTTCGCCTTTGTGGATAAAAAGGTATAAAAATCAAATTCTTTGGACAAGGAAAGTGAACTATATTCTCAATAAAATGACATCATTAATTTTCGATTACCCGTTGAAATGAAAAATAAATTAGCCGTTTCGAGAAACGACTTTTCGATTCGTTTGGTTATTTAGATCAATTCTTAATACTTCATTTTATTGAAAATTTTTAGTTAATTCAATTAAATTCTGCTTTCAGTAAAGGGAATGGGAATGTAATCCTTAACGAATCGGTAATAAATTTCATCGAAAAACATCAATTTTAATGTCAAATTTCAAATGAATCGGTGAATATTTCAATAGATTTTATTTCGACGTACAGCTTCACAAAGGACCCACCGAAATCGAATAATTTTGTGGCAAAGTAAGTCGCTATAGTGATTGTTTAATACGTAATTACGCGATATTGCGAATCGAAAATGATTTTTAATCGAGGGCAGACCCGAGAGCTCACGGACTTGATATGTCATCGCGAGCGCAGGAATGCCGTTGTCGTGTTGAATACACAGTACGAAACGCACATGGAACCAGTGCATCGATAAACTGTCTAATTTCCCCATTAATCCTATTACTCGTGTGACATAAATTCCCTTCTTGTAAACGGTGCGCCATTTATAACGTCATGGGTCAAAAACAATTTATTGAGTTTCGCAGACGTCGGCTACGCGTATATCACACTCGACGACCGCCGCCCGTTGCTCGAATCGTTCGGGTAACGGTTGACCCATTCGTTCGCGAAACTGTCAGCGATTTTTATTGGACGACTGGACCCCGTTGCTCCCGAGCGCGATCGTTATAATTTTTTAATTGCTCCGAGCCGGAGATCGCCGCTGAATAAATACCGGGAACGTGGGGAATGCAAAGAGCGAGAGAGTGATTAGGAGCTATTAATTATTCGAGAACACGCTGATAGTGCGCGGTGTCGGGAGCTACCAGATGCGATTTCTTGTATCGGTTTTTGGCGATGTGGGAGCTCGAGGGTCTACGACGGCGCCCGTCCTTCGAGAACCCTCAATCTCCATTGCAAATGACGAAAGCCAAGCGGATTCCCCACCGCCAGTCTGAAACACAGCGCTCGATAGATTCGCGCAGTCTTTACGACCTTATTTGGCAGCCTGGCTCTGCCCCGAGATTGGTTCTATCGGTGTTGGCGCTGCATAATCGAGATAAAGATTGTCGACAAGGTAGGATGGGGTTCGGACATTCGAGATAGGCGTTGCCAACTTCGATTTGAACCGAGCGTGTAACTGAGATTAGATTAGATGACGTTTGGCTATGGATTCCTACGAGATTGCTCTGTAAGCAGATCGTCCAAGCTGCGTACACCGAAAGACCCTCGTACGATCGGTCCCGCCTCTCAGTTTGCCCACGAATCCTCGTTGACCCCTTCGAAATCAAGAGCAACGTTCTCGGATATCCTCATTACGATCGCCACACTCCTAAAACGTTCCCACCACTTTTTTCTCGAGCTTTTTTACTTCTCGTATAAATTATTGAAATTATTTCGCGATATCGTTTTCTTTCCGATTTGTGATATAATTTGGGAGTATCGAAAACTCGTCCTATATATTACGCTCAATTGGTCATAACGGATGAAGAATCGCGGGCAGGCGTATCCGATGTTCCTATCAGCGATTCGTTAACAGTTCATAGTTTCGCGCTCTCCTACACCAAAGTAAAACTGCGTTATTTACGAAGGCGAACAAAAGGATTAGTACCGACCCTCTTGGCAACCAATGCAATTGTTTCCTAATTTAAACCTGGCTGGAGCTGCAGCACTAGACTCTATTGAATGATCGCGAGGGTTCCATTGAATATACGACCCTTTTCTCACGAAATTTCCACAAACGATGGTGATTGTTGGTAATTGCGCTCCCATTTCTCTCTCGGCACTCGAGCACGAGCACAATATGCGCAGGTTCAATTAAAAATACAGTTAATCGCTGTTGAGCTAGAAATGAATACCGCGGGGTGACAGCCAATAGATAAATAATGGAACGAAAATCGCTCGGAAATGTGACATTTGGAAATTGACGAAACGATAATTATTTAAATAGACGCCGTTCTTGGTATAGATTTCCGTTCGCGGACGATGCATAATTAGCCGCATTTGAGTAAACGATAATAACGCAAGGACGAGAAATAATTAGCTTTCGGAGTGAACCGTGTTCAGAGACGATTTTTTCTTATGAATGATTACACGAAATGGTTAACTCGACATACAGAAATATGCCAGTAGATCTTGGTTCACTTAGGAAACAACTTGCAAATGGCTGTACGAGTCAGTTGCGTGACCAAAGCTGTTTTTAGCGAACATTCGCGAATTCTTCATCCGTTAGCTAAGTCAGCTTCGAATGTACTAATGGCGCTATCTGTTGGGGCCACCTGCCCAGTTATCCATATAGAGATCTAGCACAGCTCTAACGGCTACTCGTTAGAATCCTAGATAATTTCATGTCTTGGCGTGAATCGATTTGTTTTCGTTAACAAATGCTCCTGGTAGATGAGAAAAGCAAACACAGCAGTGGCCGGCTTACATTTCATACCACTCCCTCGCAATTCGCGATTTTGCTTTCATTCGGTACTTTACGTTTTTATTTTTGAAATATTCAACTACTCTAAAATCTCGAAAATTTGTATAATTTCATAACGCACGTAAATATTGTTGGAAACAGCGAAAGATTTCAGAGTGAATTTTGATGCAGTAAAGAAGTACAGTCGAATTTCTAAAAAATTTCACAGTAGCCTAATACGGCAGGTCGTAAATTTATAGATGAACACATGTTTCGGATCGATTTTCCATTAGTTGCTTTTTCTTTAAGATCTCATTCAACTAGACTCGAGATTTAATGTGAAAACAGTGCTCGAAACATCTGTAGACTCGTAACAACGCCGCAAGAACAAACTACTTCTGTACGCTACGCCGAACGATCGAGAATGAATTAACCGCTAATAATCGATCATGTACCGGTGCTCTTAACGTAACGACTTCCACCAGGCAATATTCTCTAGTACCGGTTAATACCTCCGATCGATCTATCCCACCACGATTGGTTTTTTATATATCGCAGCGTTTCTAGAGCACAAACTATAGTTTATCAAGAATATCCTAGTGCTCCATTAATTAGAGCAAACTACCCTAGATAGACCTAATTAGGCATTAGATGTTTTTTAAGGGGTAATCCTACTTTGTTAAGGTGAAATAAAAGGTTATTTTCTTAGCTCAATAAAAATGAAACACATTGATGTATCAGAATTCTCATTCGTTTCTATTATTACAAATAACATATTTTATGAATTTTTTTAATTGCAAAATGGGGGCGTTTCATCTGATGCCGCGAAATATGTTTTTCCTGCGTAGTTTGTACGCGCGGCCGTACATTTACTGCTTCGAATTTTGAACTTAGAAGAAAAATGAAACAAAATGAAAAATGAAAAATGAAGTAAACATCGTAGAATTATATCGAAATTTTGATTTTCAAATGAATTACGTCAGCATTAATGTAAAAAAGCATATTTTTGAAGAAAAATCGGTCGAAAATCGTTCATAAAATTTCAAATACTTAATTAATCAAAACAATCCTACGGTGTTTACTAGATAATGTAATTATGAAGCTGCAGTTAAATTTTCAAGTTAATCAGTTAAGAATTGTAGACGCTACTCGTACGGCCGACTGGAAAAATGTCGTTTCGAGAAAAACGCGTTTAAAGTTTCATGTACTGAAATTGTGAAATAATTTTCGGTATACCTCTAATCTGCAATGCCTGCAACGTATAGTTGGCCTTCTAAAAAGTTGGTTTCTTGCTCTTTATCTATTATTTTGAACATTTAGAAACTTTGCTACACTGCACAACAACGTGCGTGAAAATCACCAAAGCGGTGATCTGACTTTACTCGGGAAATCGACTTTTTTTCATCATTTTCAGGAGTTTTCACCCATGGAAACTTCCGAATATTATTCTCTAAGGTTCAATAAAGCATTTAAATAAAAAAAAAAAAGAATGGTGAAAAAAAAATTTACAGGGTAGGATTACCCCTCAGTTACAAAAATTTATAGTTTTTCAAAGGATAGGAGTTAGAAAGATATTGGAGTAATTATCAATGCAAAAAAAATTTTAAAATAACAGAAAATATATTATTTATATACAGGTACAGTTGAAAATCGTTGAATCGTAATCTGTAACGTAATATCGCAACGCCGACGTTACGAGGATCGTATATCCGTTGGAACTCGATAAATCAATAATCCGATTCACCTCCATCCTCGCTACCGGATGAGTAAGAACTGTGATTCTCATAGGAGCCCTCCTCGCCGTCACCCTCCGAATAACTCTCTGCGCCACCGTAACTTTCCGATTCTCCGCTACCACCCGCATACTGACCACCGCCATAGTCGCCACCGTCACCACCGTCACCACCTTCCGAGTAATACGAGGATCCACCCTCATCGCCTTCCGAATAGTAAGAACCTACGTCGGTGCCTGGGAGTATGTTTAATATTAGATTGTGGTGATTTCATCACGAAGCCACTTCCTTAAGGATAATCTCAATTTGAGATATGGCAAACGGGTTGTTATTTTTAACGCTTGTACTAAATTTCAGATATAAAAGTCTTCTGAGAATAATGAGATATCATATTTGACGCGAATCGAGACTTGAGATTCTTCTTAAAACAAATGTAATCACGATAGAGCCACTTTAAATTTATGCAATTCATTAAATTATCTAATAATGTTTACCTGCTCCTTCGTGATCTTCCGCATCTTTAGTAGAATAGGAATCGGACTTGTCGTGTTGACCGGATTTTTTGCCACCGTGATCTTTACCGTAACTACTGTGCTTTTCAAAACCATATTTGTCACCACCTTGCTTGTGGAAAGTATCAAGAGTTTTGTATCCATGGTTGCCCTTAGTATAGTCTTCCTCTAAAAAACCCTTTTCACCTTCCGAGTCACTTCCATAAGTCTTGTAGTAACCGCCCTTATCCGATTTACCTGAAAGCGTGTTATTAACTCGATTTTTATTCAGAAATAATTTAAAACACTATAAGACGATAAAAGAGATAACGAATTTCGTAGTAAAAGACAAAACTTCAAGAATTTAATTTTGAAAATGATAATAAAGAATAATATCGATTCGAACCAGATGAATTTTTCGAGTTCTTCGATTTTTTGGACTTCTTCGGAGCACTTTGCGCTAAAGCGAGATCGCGAATTCCCGCTGGAGCTGGCTGACGAATTTCGAGCAACTGCGAACCCACAGCCGCAACGTCATTATCGACGTTCGGATACTCCTCGTAATACGTGGGCCTCGCGTCGGATATCCACGAGAGGCAAATCGTTAAGAATATCACACTAAACGACAAACGACACATTGCGATCTTTGGTTAATCCTTCGTGATTCAAGCTGGACGATGGAATCTGGAATTTATATCATTCCCCACCCTTCGTTTCGTCTGAATTTTATTTCGTCAAGTGGGATGGGCGAAAACGCACAGTCGACCGATCGATTTCATAAGACATCTTGGAAGCTGTCGCAACGATAACTATAACATTTGATGCTCCACTGGCTGATTTTAATTCTTTGTGGTGCTGCCTGTTGCTACTGATCGTTTTGCAACGATTATGTCGCCTTTCTTTCATCCTACGTTTTGGGCGAAACTATGTTGTCACGATCTTCTAGAAAAAACGTGACGAAATGAACTAGTTCCGTTCAAACAGGATCTAACAGGAGTCAATTCACCGAAATTCAATTAACGTGTAGAAATAATTCGACTTCGTTTTTGAATGAAAAATAAAAAATATACCAAGAATTACGTAGAATTTATCCACAGCGCAACGATCTAGTATTTTTTGTCGAGCGAAGAACAAATGACCCAACGAGCATTGACCAATCATTTTTTTTTTCTAATCATCCATTACATCACGTACGCCGAGATACCTTTCTAGTTGACTGCCGATTGCGTCTTCATTACAACGAGTGGCATTCTCCCGCACAATATACTAAAACCCAATGAATGACATTACGCGTAACCTCCCGTGTTAGGTAAGAATAATTTTGTCGCGGAAGGGCCGGATGCTATTCTCTTACGGTACATAATGCCATAAATTGTAACAGGAAATTCAGCTAATTTATTGCTTTTCTCCTACGCCTACTAAAATCGAGGCGAGCCGATAAATCTCCAACTTTTTCCGGCTCTCTAAGATATTTGAAGTAGTCCTTGGAGCCGGCAGATCTATAGGTGTTTGCACTTAGAATTTAGTGGACCATCCGCAAATATCACTGTTACCGACGTTAAGTATCTCAGCGCCGTCAGCTAATTTTCAAATGGACAGAATCCCTAAAAGAGCCGCAAACATCACACCTCGTGACTGTTATTTATGACGGTAAGCCTCAAATTCCTACAATTTATCGCGCACGATTTGCAAATATAAAAAAAAACGACGTAAAGAGCTACAGCTGACCAACCATCGTTGAAAAAGCGTTTAGGTTTTCACTTCGAAAGTAACGTTACTTCGGAAAAAGTTACCTTGAGCATATACCAATACGAAGATGCAAAAACAATAACAAATGTATCTTGATCGTTATTGTTTGTACAGAGATTAAACCTTTATCTGGACGAAGAACATGTGAACAAACAATACATTTACAGAATTGGTACGAACTTGAAGAACATTCCTGTTATGATTTATACCATTATAAATCATCTTCCCGAGAAAAATTCCAAGTGCGGTATCAATTTAAATTTATCGAAATATGATAAGATATTGTTTTGGTGGCCATATGCGGAACTGAAATACATGCATCGTAGAATGTTCGAATGATACATGAACGAAAGAAAAGAATTGAACTGTAGTCGGTAAGAAGTACGTACTGAATTATTGTTGCATGGTAAAAAACTTTTAAAATTTTTTTTTAAGTAATTCATAAATGTGCATGAAGCTGCAAAATGGGTTCGAAATAAAATTTTCAATATTAAATAAATAATTGATGTATAACCGAAACCGACGGTAGGTACAAGCTATGAATTGAGGGTAAAGCGTTACGCGAGAAAATGGGAAAGTTGCGCCATCTTGTGACCGAGTTTGCAACTGTAGAGTAGAGGGTACAACGATCGTGCTTACTATGGGTAAATGTCGTACAATGGTACTATCCACTATATCTTTAAATTATACGGTGTAGACAGCAGATACCTTACCGTTAAATGGTTTTATCGTTTTTCTTTATACGAATCGATAGATAGTATCCCACAATCATTCCATATTGACCTGCTTTTGATAATATTTTATCGACAAATGAATAATATGTTCTACCAAATAAGTATACTATGTATAAATTTCAGTTCGTTAATAAATAATACTACAATTACTACATAATTACAATATAGGCTCGAGAATAACTGAGTAACCCGAAGTTCAATATTGAGGGTGAAGTTTAATTCTAGCTAAAATAAGCAGATGCCGTTACTATATACTTATTGGTCCTTATCTATTCGTAGTATTATAAAAATTGGAATATAATATTTAATCTGATTTATTTACAACTTTATTTTATATTAACCAATATGTATTACTTAGGGTAATTAATTAAAATAGAATTTTAATTATACAGGGTGAGGAAAGTGTATACTATCAAATTTTACCAGCAGGTAGCCAACGTCAGCCTGAATCGAATGGTAAAAATTTTTTTGAAATCTATTGTGCAGTTTTCGAATTATTGCATAAAATGTGCAGGCGTTCTGAGCCAATCAAAAGCGAGAATCGATTCGACATCGCAACGTCGGAGTAGGCTCGGACTTCGATTATTAAACGAAGTTATTTTTTTCGGGATATAAAAACAATTGCGTGTGATGTCGGATCGATAAAGCGCAACAGATGATTCAAAAAGGGCGGTTACATGTGAGCTGTCAAACTCCGAAAATCGAAAATTGATTATCGATAATGAAAACCTGGTTTCGCAAATTTTTTGGTGATTTTGCAATTCTTTATTCGGTATTTTTTGCATTACATTTTCCGATATTTTTTGCATAGTATTTTGTAGCATTCTAGGCAATACTTTTAGCATTACTTTTTAGTACTGCAAAATCTTGTGCAAAAAGTATGAAATAAAGTATTGTAAAAGTAATACTGTAATATTCGTCAGTGTTTCGATATGAATTTCTAGTTGAAAATCAGAAGTGATAGACAACGATAGTTCAAACCGTATAACTACTCAAAATAGTTGACCACGCGAGATTGATAAGAAATAGTCGATTTATAATTCCGAAGGAATTCATACGAACCTAAGTCAGCACATTTTTGAATAGTAAATCCGACTACACGAATCGATCAAAATAAAATTAAAATTAAGTTTCCTTTAGATTTCGATTGTAAGGATCGAGACATTTGTAATGGCAACCTGGTCATACTGACAATGCACATTTCGATATTCCCTTCCAAGATAAATCCATCCGATAAGAGTTCGTTGATAAGAGTAAATTCATGATTTATAGCATTCCCTAGATAAAAGTATTAGGGAAATCTGTCTCCCCGCAAGTGAAATTCTACGGAAATAAAGACCGTTACGCGAATTCGTCGTAGTAGGACCACATCCGTAATTAACGATAAAAGCTCAGCCTGTACCTGGCTTTCCGATCGATTAGTCAGGAAAATAGTTTTATTCGAGTAAGGGGGTAACAATTTCGACAACGACGGATACGCGGATAGGTCGACGTTACTTTCACCGGTCGGGGAAAAATCAGCGAACCGTGTAGAGAAGGAAGCTGCGAAGGAGAGCGACGGAAAGCGGGGCAATATTGCCTCCGCTGGTAGTCGGCAACTCGCTCAACCCCTTACCGCTCCTCGCCCGCCACCCCCAACGAGCCTCGTCCTTCTTCGCCCTTCGAAACTTGGTCGACGTCGGCGGCGAACTGGTCGCCGTCATTGCCAACCAAGTTTATGGCCCAGACCGACTCCCATAAACTGTACAATTGATAAATCTACCGTAAGATCATCCCAGCCGAAAATGATGTATCGTAGGTACAGCTCATACACACGCGAATCGAGCCGATCTATCCGCTTGCCGAGAGATAGAGTATCGTCTACAAATTCTTCACTATGCTTTGACTATTGATGATTCTTCAGCTTCTCTAATCTCATCAACGGAAAACCCTCCTAATATGCAATTGCGAACTTTTATCAATTGTATCAATTATTACCAATATTAATTAATTACTCGCACAAAGCTAGTAATATACAGATATTATATTCTCTAACAACTGCAAAGATCGATGTAATTTGAAACAACGAAATTGAAAAAAAGCTATTACAAGTTTCTCGAGGGCGTCAGATATTTCAATTCCAATGTAGCTACAATCGAATGTATAGACAATCGAGCAGAGTCCTGAACGAAATCACGATGCGCGCCCGTTCGGTTCTGGATCGTTCGAGATGAGACGGAAAGCTGAGGAGAGCGAGAGAGAATCGTAAAACGAAGAAGGAAGACGAAGAAAGCGTAGAAGAGGCATCGATACGAGACGGTGGCGAAGGGGGTAGCGGGAGGGCGGCAGGGGGGAGGAAAAGGGAGTGATGAGGTGGATGTCGATGATGGAAAAGCGGCAGCATCTGGTGCGGGCTTCCGTTTCTCCCTTGGCCTCCTCTCTCGCTCTTTCTCGCTCGCTCCGCGCGTTCTGGTTCAAGCTGCCGCCGTTGTCCCGACGTTACTTCCGTCACGGTGAGCTTCAATGCGCGCCGATAGTCGTGGCGGGAAACCAACGAGCCTACCCCCGAAGTCGTCTATGGTTTCCACACGCGTACCAAGCCCCATTCCATTGCCCAGGAATCCTCTCTACCCCACAGACTGGCGCGCACAACCTGCTTGAGCGAGTGAGAAAGAGAGAGTGGGAGAACGAGAGGGAGAGAGAGAGAGAGAGAGAGAGAGAGAGAGATTGCTGTACATGTCTACAACTCGTCACGCACGCCTACATGACCGCATTCGCGAGCGTGTCTACTTGTACGTGTGCGAACATTTGTACATTCCTACGCGATAAGTTTGTACATGTGTATCTGTATAAATTATTTTTTCATCCACTCTCTGAAATAATGACAGTAGAATGAAAATGAAAGAAAGAGGAAGAGTAGAGGAAAAAAGAAAGTAATAATCTCGGGGATCTTTTAAAATCCATCGAAGCAGACGAAACCGGTGGATTGTATCGTGTGTTAGGGGCAGCGTTCTATTTCTTTCTCTTATTCTATCTTTGTCTCTCTTTCTCCCTCGCTCTCCTCCGTTCTGGTACCTGCGTTCCATCTCTTCATAGCTCGGCTACCTTTTTTTCCTTTTGTCTTTCCCTGTACACCCATCTTCGATGTGTCTCGAGTACACCCGTTCTCTCCGACACACTTCGAGCCCAGGACCCGAAAATAATTCACCGGAAAATACATTGACGTTCTCCGGATAGATACAAACGCACTCATGGCGTTGGTGAACATATAGGGAGTTCTAAAACGAGGTATACCTTCTTTCCAGTTCTTCGTACGATACCGTTTTGCGGGTCATTTTCTTAGCTAACCGGATACGATCTTGTGGGCGTAACCGTTAATGATTATATCACTGATTAGATTGAATGTTAAAATTAATCTATTTGTAACATATTAATGTGTATGAAGATATAAGTTTTAATTTTCTGTTCTGAATTTCAAAAATCGATAGGTTCGTGAATTTTATTTGAACTTGTCAAAAAATAATTGGAATTAACTATTTCAGTCGTGTAGTATACACGATGATTCTGAGACATCCTGTATAGGATTCGTGCTCGGTTAATATTGCACGTAGTCGAAAATAGCGAGAGCGAGATAGATTCTATGTATACGTACCCATCGACATTTATCTTTTCCGCGCTCCATCCTATCCGTCTATCCGGCGTGTTTTGCCACCCCTTCCTACCTTCTCTACCCGTTCCATTCTGCGCCCACCCGATTCGACTAGAGATATAGTTCATCCAGCGACTTCTCGTCGTCTCCGATAAAACCCACCCACGTCTCCGCGGATTTTTATCCATCTCCGCACCCCCTATCCCCCCCTCCTGCAACCTCCAGCACCTATTCCTCTTATCAGACGGTGCGACTATTCGTACGCGACCTTCTCGCAAAGACTGTCTCCGAGATACAAGAATCGAGTGTTCGAGATCGAATGTGGAACGCTTCCCTGCGGCCTTTAATAATCATCTCGAATATTTCACGTACATCGCGAACTTCTTACGCGAGTGTAACGCGATCTCATTCCTCGAGAGCGATGTCGTATTGTCAACGATTCGATACCGCATTCTTCTCTTTTTGCGGAAAGATCGGGTTGTTTGTTCGTCGAACGTGCCGCGAGAAAAAGAGGGAGAATGGGGTTGAGGGAATACCACGAGATTTATATCGACCGTGTAAATTCGATAAGCATCTCGTTAAATCCGTACGAGCCTTTTGTCGTGACCGGCTTTATTACGTATACACGCCGGCCGAGGAGGATCCGCATTTATTTTTGTTCCGATTTCGTTTTTACGCTCTCGCGTTATCTCGTCTTCGAGGTCTCTTTTCCCCCGTCAAACTGTGTAGTTCGTAGATTGACGACATCAAAGAAGTAATGACGTCGATATGTCCGTAATACGGCTTTGACTGTTGGAGCGTGAGGACGATTCACGCTATTGTTTCTCATACGATTTTAATAAACAAAAGGAAAGAGCGTACGGTTAGACCGAAAAGAATAGAGAGAGAAGAGGAAGAAAAAAACTGCAACTGGGCAAAACAATCGTTTCGTTTTTCCTGATATACCGATATAACCTGATTCCGCGAAAAGAGTACAAAGAGTCTACACGCGATCGGTCGAACGAAAGATGAAAGAAAATCGAGGGAAAAAACAAAAAAAAGGGAATACCGCGCGACGATCGACGAAAGAACGCATTTGACGCATTAACACGACGAGAACGATGGAATAAGCGGGAGAATAAGATCCTAGAGAGGGTGGGAGAGAGAAAGAGAGAGAGAGAGAAAGAGAGAGAGAGAGAAGGGGTGGGAGAGATGAAGGAATGGAAGAAAGGGGGAATAAAGGGGGCACGCAGACTATGCTCAGTGTACGAAAGTGGCGAGGCACGAGGGAGCGAGGAGAGACGAAGAGAGAGAGAGTGAGAGAGAGAGAGAGAGAGAGAGAGAGAACGGCTAACAGCGAACGAAACGAGAACGAGAACGAGAAATAGAGTGAGCTAGAGGTCTCGTTGGATGAAGAAGGACAGGTAGAAAATGTGGGGTAGCGCGAGAGGGAGCGAGTTTCGTTTCGGGGCGCGGAAGGCAGTGGAGGCACGGGATTTCACGCTAGGCTGATCACAAATGGACGCGTCTCCCGCAGCTCTGCCGCTGACAGCCAGGAATTGGAATTGCATCGGCGTCGCTCGATAGCCAGCCATTCCCGCCAGTCCCGCCAGTCAGGCAGCGAGGCAGCCAAACGGCCCTGACACGGAATGCCTGCCTACCTGCCTGCCGGCCTGCTTGCTCGCCTGCCTGCTTGCCTGTCCATCCCGCGAAAATACGTCTGCCCCTCTCACCCTCTCGTCCACTCGCGTCTGCCTACGCACCGACCGAATCTACTGGCCGCTCTCGCTACCCAAACTATTCTCCCTGGCCTCGAAAGTTATCGACACCGCAGATTCATCGATCCGCTCCTACTTACTTTGCGTGTCTTCCGTTCGAAATTGCGGACATTGTTCGATTTGGGTCCGTACAAATCTCGTAACAATTCAGTTTGGTATAATAAAATTAATATCATTCAGAGATAAGAATCGATATAACTTTGATCAGTTGTATACACTTTCTAGATATCCATGGATATATTGCATATATGGAAATTACGTGTTATTGGAAAACTCGTCTGAAGATTTTCCCAATGTCTACCGCAGATGTCGATGAATAACATCGTCATCCCCAGGGCCCTAGAGGAGTCAAGATGAAAGAGCGGCAAGAAGATACGGCAACAATATCCCCAGTTGCAGCAAATAATCCAATTATTTATCGATAACGTCGTTTGAATTTTATCAATCAATTTTAGTTTGGTCATATCCTGACTGGAAATTTTGTTCAGGCAGCCTGAACAGTGATCCAGGCCTGATCAAGCTGAGCTAAAGT
>NCVS01002438.1:0-23264 GCA_003055095.1 Goniozus legneri
CGTACGTGTATAAAAATTGTCATTCCTCAGGCGCCGGTAAGATTTTTAAAAAATTGCCATTCCACAGGGGCTTAAATTTCTCTATAGTTTTGTAAATTTTGTGAAATTTTCAGCCCCTGAGGAATGGCAATTTTTTTCGTTCCGAAACGTGGCGCCTGAGGAATGGCAAAATTTTTGAAATATTTCCCAGTTCTGGATAATTTGATGATTTCTAGATCATCAACAGGCATTAATAACAGGATAACATGACGTAGTATAAGTGGCACATTCCTGATAGCTGCTACGTGACTTGAGAATTCACATGTATCGTAGACTTTGTTTTTCACGTTCCTTACAGTATTCTCAACAATCCTACGTAGAATATTGCCCATGGTGATTTTCAAATAACCTAAGAATTGTTTCTTGTCATCTTGATTGATTCGTTTCTCACAATATCACAACCTGTTAAAGAACACCTGAAAATTCAGGAAAATCCTACTTACTTAATTTGTGACTAAGGGTAGTTTACTACCAATCAATTTGTATTGATTAGTTTTAAAAAATGAATTTTAGTTCACCGAAAGAACTTCATGCTCTACGATTGTTTCATTTGGTTTGAATTAAATTATTTCAATTACTTATTGGATGAAATCACATTTCTATTAATTCCAAATTTTGTTTAACAGTCAAATTCTTATTTGCTTATGATTAAGCGAGTATTGAAAAAAGATGAAATTAACAAAAATGAACGATGATTGTGTGTGATTGGAGTAGGTAATGTAGAACAATATTTCTCTAAAATTATGCGATCCAATATTTATACACATTCAATGTAATGAATTTCCGAATCTTCTTTCAATACAATATTTTCAACACTCGATTGTAATTCTCACCAAAATTCTTTTTACAACATCAAATAGTATGATAGTAGTTATTTAACAAACGTTTCTCTTTTTTATTATCGATTTAAGCTATAACAGCCGTTTGAGGAATTCTTTTTAATTATTTTTAAACGGCTATCGGTACGATAACCCGAATACTGCTTGTAACTTAGCGTGAATGACAGCTGCACTCGCGAGTATCGATACGATCAACGTAAGTAAGGCCGCTAATTGTGTGTTCATAATTGAGAATCGAAAAATGAAAATTATTGAATATGTGAGTGCTCTTATGGATACAATATTTACATATATTCATGTAATAATGGGAATTCGAGGACGTGGAAAATATGGTGACAAGATAAGTACTTAATTATGAGAGTGCAATTGTTTTCGATGGCAAATATTTAATAAAATATTATAAAATAACGAGATACATATACATCGTACAAGATAGCTAATGATAATGGCATTTTCCACTTAAAAAAATTAATTAACTTATAATAATTTTACCGATACGATCTCAAATGAAAAATGTTTCGCACTGGTGTTAACGCAGGCAAATATATTCGTGTAAATTACAACAAAAATCGATTAATATAATACATGCGTATGTTAAATGAATAACATTATAATATATGGAAATGATATAATTGTATCTATTGGATTAGAAAAGAAAAACAAAATTAAAGCACTTTGTGAGCGTGGTGTACAATATCGATAACGCAAATACGTGTGAACGTAAGCACGAAAAAAATGTACACTACATTAATTGAAATCTCTTTGGTCTATCATACAGAAAACGATGGAAACAATCAGCGTAATAAATTTCTCTTAATATACGAATGTTTTTTTATCGTGAAAAATAAATTCCTCCAAAATGAGTCCAGATAAATAATAACAATAATAATCAGCTAATAGGCAGTTGGCACACTGATATAGGGACCGTTGTTTCTTTATTCGCGATCGAAATGAAATGAACTTCTACTTTTGGATACAAAGAAAATGGAAAATTGCCAATCCACCGACTCATCCGCGATAATCTCGAAGAACTTAACACCGGGAGCGGAAGATCTGGCGCGAAGAGATGAATACGCGTGCTTGTGTTATTTTATTTCATCGTCCTTCGACACATTTAAAATCGGTACATATAAATGCACACACGCGCATACTTACATGCCATACTGAACACGAGCGTTCGATTTTTTTTTCGCGGACATGTATTCGACTATTTACATATTCATAGGTATCAATATACAGTACTATTTGCACAAACCGAAATAATTACGGTAAATCACGCATAAAAATTGGTAATTGTAGAAGTAGTATTTTCACATGTGTATGTCACATATTTTTAATTATACAGCTATGAAGATTCTCTTAACGTCTTCAGTAGAAAATTGAAAAAAATTGCGATTACGATTATTTATTTATTGGTATTTTATCGTGATAATATTTTTCAACTCTTTGATTTTTCTCTGTCGAGCTTTCCGATGATGCAGTTTTTCAAAGTGATATGAAAATGTGCGATTTACGGGTCAAAGAAAAATATTGTATAAATAATTGTAAGTGGACATTAAAGGGGAAAATTTCAACATTTTTCTAATTTTCCACTGAATGTTCGATAAAATCAATATTTCGATACTATGTACAGTATGAATTGACTTGTAAAATCATCTAATAAAGATTTATAGAAAAGAAACTATTGATTATTTATTAGAGTAAAAAGCAATCCTTTTTATTCTTTTAATACCCCTAACGTGTCGCATTTATCATTAATTAATAT
Organism: Goniozus legneri; assembly: GCA_003055095.1. NCBI lineage: Eukaryota > Metazoa > Arthropoda > Insecta > Hymenoptera > Bethylidae > Goniozus > Goniozus legneri. The sequence continues at coordinate 2,644 of NCVS01002438.1, forward strand.
TGCTATCTTTCCTGAATAACATTCTGAGCTCAACACGTAAAGAACAGTCGGAATAGCGCAAAACGAGTGTCCGATTTAGTATATACATGGGAACGTAAATGTAGAAATATCGTCGTTGTACGTAGTTAAAGTTTCGCAAAGGAAGCGCCCACGAGAATTCGGTTATTTCAAATATGGTCGTATAAAATTCGTCCTGTGTAAAGTTAAGTACAAAAACAAAACGGAATACGAATGCACCTAACACGAGTGGGTGTAAAATAGAGAGCCTTATGAGAGTTAAACGGATCAGTTACGTGTTCGGCGATAAAAATTCGTAGATCGATAATTTTGGATATGTTTGACGCTCGACGTTCGTTCAAAAATAAAACTAGGAAAAAACGAAATAACGAATTTTTCTCGGTAAAACTCGCGCGATTAAAAATCAGTCGTGGGAAAATCGATTTCGGCCGAGTGGATTATCGTGAGAGCAATAAAACTACCACATGCAAAAAAATAATATAACATACAAAAAAAAGAACTTGACGAATATTCATTCGAGTACCATCGAAAAAATATATTTTTAATAGAATGAATTTCAAAAATAATAATTCTTGTTCGGAACAACTATCTGTGATTCATAACGTCAATAGTTTTTTTAGTTTGAACAATCTCTTTCTCTAATTGCTGAAATAATTCTTTATAATAATCGAGTGAATATTCGGTCAATTTTACAAATTTCTTTATATTTTCTTTCCTAGAATTTCAAAGAATAATTTCGCTTACGAATTTTGCGTCGAAGGTTCAATTTATTTACAAACAACATGACGACCGTTTTATAAACGACATAATCGACAAAATGCATCGTCGGTTTGCCAAATTTCATTTGGTACCGGTCGATAATTCAACTTTTCGACTTACTTTCACGCTCGCGGGTAATCTGTCATTGTCGTGCGCAAGTTTTGCCAGATGTGACTGGATTTTTCAATCGCGAATAGTCGAGGCCGTTTCCTCATAACGGTATGAAAAACGTTGCCTCTCGTATCGCACACGATGCAGCACAGCGTTGATTCTTTTGGCCGAATTTCTCTATTATATGCTACAATATAAAAAACGACACGCGAATATATATGAATTGCAACGATCCGCATCTTTTTTCTTTAAATTCCTTCATGTCTCAATTATTTATTATTTTAAAATGTTTATTCTATTTAATGTAGGCTCGTTTATTATTTATTATACGTTTCTGAGAAAAAGCTTAACATCGAGAAAAATATGAGAGTATTATTATCTTCTATCTCGTCAGTCGAATTCAATAGGTATATTAAAACTTTTTCTTTATTTCTCTCACCTTTGTGGAGTCGAGTATTTCATGCAACATACGCAATACAACGATGCACTTGACTCGGTCTTTTTCTGAACGCACTTCGACTTTTTAAAATTGAATCAGATACAACTTCGCTGACGAATCAGTGTCTTCACGATTTTTTGATTCGATGTTGCATTCTGGTTAAGTAAAAATAAATCAGTGATTTGAAAGTTAATCGTCAAATTAGAAATACTATCTGATATAAAGTCAAATCTTCCCATATGTCGTGAATTAAAAATCATTTTATTTCTATTTTTACACTGATCCAATTTTAGAAAGCGATGTACCGTTTCGATGCGAGCGCAATGATTATTTGGCGAAAGTTATTTACAAACTGAACCAATGGATAGCCAGAGTTATATTTTTGAATGAAATAATGGGACAAAAATCGCCGAGTCGATCTTGTTAACACCGCGAATTAGTAGTAATAGGCCATAATTGCTAGTCGTAAAAATATCGTGAGTATCGACAGAGTCAAAAGTTTCACGCTCGTGCTTCGACTTTAGGCAGTTTGAATTCTCTCTCATAAATCCGACTAAAATTTTTGTTAACCGCCCGACGAGATGAAAGTCGATCGCACGCTCCCCACGCTCACCGATCATCGCGATCACCTAATGCGAAGCTCAACATCCGATAACGCTCTTCGAAGATAATTTTATATAATATATTTTTCGAAATATTTTCACACCATGCCAAATTCGTAAAAAAAATAATATACAATTAAATAATACAATTTCAATTCTCTAAAAAGTAACTTTCATAATTTATAATAAATAAATAATTCTTTTAAATAAAACACACAAAACTCGATAATTCTCACGAAAGCTATATTGGAGGTAATGCAGCTTCACTCGTGGTAATCGCTAACTTTAATATCTTTCTTTTCGTATTCTTACTAAACATGAAGAAATCGATATATAATTTAATTAATAATTGACTGATAACCAATTAACATGGGTATAGGGCAGCCCAGTGGCGGAAGGCGTAAATTCTAAGTTTCAAACGACATAAAATTTTATCAAATTTTCAACGTCGCCCATAGGACTACCCAGTACATTGATTGTAATTATTTTACGTAATCGTAAGCCATTATAGTCTACGATTTTTCATTTTCTTTAAACCTTTCACTCTCATTCTCGGGAAATTCAGTAGAAACTACGCGCCTACGTACATGTTAATTATTTCACAACGCGAGACGTGGTGTGATTCGAATCGTTTCAAAGATATAATCGGCTCGCATAAATTTTTCTCCGCGACTTATTCGAGAGATTTTACAAACAGAATTTTTGTGAATTTTCTTCATTCGTATTTTTCAATTATCTCGTCGAGAAAGAGATTTGTACGATTGAGAATCACACCAGCTCGCAAGAGTCGAGAGCCAGTTACAAATATCGGATGTCAATATTGTGCGGAAAGATCGATTCAGTTATTTCGTAAGTTCGATGAGAATCGAAGACAGATTACTCTACCAGGCTTTCGTAGTATTTTCTCCTCGCGCAGGCAAACGGTTTCGCTCGGATCTGTCGCCAATTGGAATTCGTTTGGCCCGATCGAGCTACTCACCCCTATACAATTACCCCCCCCCCCCACCCTCTCTCTTCGTTTATATTTAAAAAAATACTCTTTTTTTACTCTGAGTTCAGTCACGATTCAATCGGATCCTCGCCAAGAAGCAAATCGCGTCGAAACATCTCCATGAAACGTAGAGGATACGCGGACAGGCGCTCGAGAAGTTGTGTCTTCTTATTTTTCTTTTCTTAAATACGTGAAACGCGCACACGATGGGCATTCCACGTGTTTACAAAACTAACTAAACCTTACCAGATATGGTGAGCAATAATTCCAGTTATTTACAGAAATTATGTTACAGACAAACGTTCACGATACGATACACCGTAGAAAGACGATGCCCTTCAGCGATTATTTCGGGGAAGGAAATCATTTTATAAAGGATCCATCGTTGTCGACAAATCGCGTTCGCTCTAATGAAACTTTAGGTTTGATATTGCCACGAGAAGAGATCATTCTTTATTTAAGTTTAGATTGCACTTCTAAATCGATAATTGCACTCGTGAGAACGACTAGCGTGATTTGTCGCAACGATGAATCCTCGATCGCCCGAATGCTTCGATTGACGGTATTTTCATTTCTCTCCATTCCCCGCGTGCTGTTCGCTCCGAAATCGGCTTATTTTAATTGATAGGCTACCCTGTTTCGTTATCAATAGCTTCTCTCTCGTCTATACCATTCTCGAACAGGATACGATCCACTTGGTAAAAAAGTTGAACGTCAACCAGATATTGAACATTTTTCGCCCTAACAAAATTCGAAATTGAATAATTTATTTTTGATTTCGTACAGTTTTTCTGCATTGTGAATTATCGCGAACTAATCGTGGTTGATTCTTCCAACTTTAGCTGAAATTAATTTCGACAGCACTCTCGATAAATGAGAGGAAAATCGTTTCGAGCGAAAATTATTTCTTCCCAGAAGAAAAATGTTCACCCGACGATTCTCCACCTCACCGACGTTCGATTATCCAATCTGGTGATCGATCATTACAGCTATCGTTCAACAATAATTATTATCATCGTCGTACTCGTCGTCGCGCATCGTTTTTGTCTTTCGTCCTCGTTTTTATTTATAGTTACTATTTACAGACGAGTTCGTTCTCCCCGAGAACTTGCTCATTTTTATAGAATTATATTTATATATATATATATATATATTTTTTTTTTGTTTGCTCTCGTAGTGCCCTGTCGATTGCCTTAGGCTCTATAAGTTTCGTATTGACAACTGGTGTGTATTTTACATCTACAATCGCTTCGTCCTCGAGCTTCGGCGAGACTCCGAAAACGAACGAATCGATTACGACGTTCGATGAAAAATTAACAAAAACAGCGTATTAATGCACACCGATCGCTCATTTAGCGCAAAAGCTACTCGCAGCGATCATTTAAAGTTTCTCTTCGCGATCTTGTTCGATAGCGCCGCAAACAAGATTCGTATTCTAAATGCTTAGCGAGATTTAAAAGTACGTGAATAGAGGATTGTCGATAACCGAGTGAAGCGCGCTCGTTCTCCAGCTGCTCTTATTTTCAACTCGATTTTTGTCTCGATTGCTACAAAATTAATATCAAATTTGGTAAAGGACCTCAAAAACGAAATACAGGTATCGGGATATATTTGGGTTGTTAATTCTCAATTATAAAAATTGAAACTAAGCTGAGGACTAAATTTTCGGAGGCACGAGCGCGCGCACCCACAACGTATTTGTCGCTCGACGAGCGTGTCTACAGTACGCGCGCGCAACGATACGAAAGAAAGAAACACGCGTTCTAAGCCGCTAGGAACTACGAGCGATTAGAGTCTCACAATTTCAATGTTAATAGTTTTTTTTTCTGTAAAATACTTTTCCCCCAAACGATAATTGATATCGATTCCGCACGTTGAATAACCCGGGTCAGTGACATTTTAGCGACTAGCGTGCGCGACACGCGTCAGCTCGTAGCGATCGTTCGGAAATCTTAAAAGATAAATATAATAATCCTACCTCGTTTGTTCTCTTAACGTTTGTCTCCCTCGATACTTAATCGTAGTCATGTACAATCTTTCTCTCTCTCATACGCACACATACACGCACTCTTACAATTATAGTTCATTAAAAATAAGCTGTATTCATCTGAATTAAGGCTTTCGTTTAAATATATCATTTTAAATACAATAATTTATATAACGCCCCAACACTGTGCACCCTCAGGGCGAAGCGTCGGTGTGTGTAATCTCGAACGTCCCAGATCGTTCACCCTGCGGAAGGACTCGGACGATCCAACTCGGTGTGTGTGGCTCGAGCAGCTCACATAAGCGAACAAAACGAAATAGCAATTCATCCCCTAAAGCGCCAAGTCCGTACTGCGAAGCTCGCGGCTGCCGAGGGCGTCGATCGCGGTCTCGAGGTAGGCCTTTCGCCTGGTGAGAAGCCTCATCGTGGCTTCGGAGCGGCTCGCGCGTCCGCTCGAGGCGAACTCGAGCTCTCGGTTGACGAGCCTCTCGCGGATCAGCCGACGATGATCGTCGCTAGCCCGATGCAGCTCGTCGAGCACAGCCTCGATCGCGAGCAGCGCCACGCCGTTCACCGCTCGACGATTACGGTGCCTCTAGTTGGGACGCTTCGCCGGGTCTCATACGTGCGTCGCGAGCGTGCCCACCGCCGAGGTCCGTTTCACCGTCGCCACTCCTCCATTCGGGCCACCAGTTATGTAGTGCGCCGACAAAGGGGCCTGGAAATAATCACACTTTACTCTTCGTTGCGTTACTGGACCATTTAGGGCTTTTCTTAATGTCTAGGGGTGGTTAGTGGAATTTTTTAAAATACAGTTTCGTTAAATGAGGAAGAAATACACTCTTCAAAAAAGTTGAGGGGATAGTTATCATTTTCATCTGGCTGTATCTCAGCTGAGAACGATCAAGTTTAATCGATGTGATCATTTTGTTATTGGTATAGTTCTCTTTAAAATGATCGCTTTCTCGATTCAATTCAATGATTCTCAGCGAAGATACAATTTTTTGAAGATGACAAGTGTCCCTTTAATTTTTTAGATAGTGTAAGTCAATATTTATAACTGATGGATATGAAACTATGTTAATGTTATTTTGTAATTAAATTCGATTGAATTTTAATGAAACGATTACAACTTACAAAGCTGAATATGATATTTGAAAATTGAAAATTGAAAATTGTTTATAACTCGAAAACTATATTCCGAACTTTGTAATAAAATGTAAAATGTAAAATAAAAAACATAAAAAGTAAAAATTCAAATGATTATTCTAGGACACTCTATAGATAGAAAATTCTATATGTTTAAACATTCGATAAAGTTCTAATTTATTACAAAAGGTCATATACAATTTTCAACTTGGTATTTGTTAATTTCTGTTTCGAAGCATAAATTTTTAATGTTATTCCGTTATAATACATACGGGATTACCGAGTGGGGTGAATTCGTTGATTTGTAGCAATCGAGTGCTCGCACTCACCTGCGGCCCGGCTCCGTTCAAAGTATTCAGACTGTTCATCCGCATTGCTTGTGTGTAGGGCGGTGGGGCGGGCGTGACGCCCGGAATCGCGGCGTGTGGCGCGTGCCTAATTTGCTCCGCCGCTGACATCCTGTCGAAAGGGGGCATAACAATTATGTCGAGTTTGTATTATCGCCAACTGCGCCTCGACTGGGACGCATTACGCGCGAATCGAAAAGCGACCTTCCGATTGCACGCATTTCGCATTTTCCAGTGCAGTGCAAATGTTTCACCCTCGCACTTTCGGTAATGGACGAACGCTGTATTCGATGCCGATCGTTCTCGAGCCAATTTTTAACCAAATTTTCGCCCGAAATTTCGACTAGGAAAAAAAAAGATTGAACGGCAACGTCTCGGAAATTCTCGCGGTAAACATTTCGTTTCTATCACGTGTCGAATCGATCGGCAAACTGTCTCCGAGCTAACACGCCGAAACATCTCCCCGCGACTTCGATTCGAGTACACTCTCGCGGTTGGGAAGACAATTATAGCGCGCGAAGGGGGTCGCGATGGAGAGGGCGGGTGTGCGATGCGCCGACACGGAATTAATTCTCAAGAGAAACATAGACGGGAACTTTATACACGACGTTCGGCAATACAGTCGACGGTAAATACGGAAACTTTTTACGATCCCGATTAACCTATTCATGAGTTCGTTCGGGCAAATTGAATGGCGTGTTTATTTTTACCCCCGCTCGCGCTATCTCACCTGAGGTATGGATTTCCGTAAGTTGCGGAAAACCGCGGATCGATGATCGGCGGGGTTTGCGGCGTCGTGCCGCTCAAATTCGCTGAGCTCAGGCCTATCTTCTTCGAGGCCAGCACGCCGCTGGACGGTATCCTGCTGAGTGATTCGCGCGACGCCCCGACGCCCTGCGTCGTCGGTGGCATGTAATCCCTGCTGTAGTCGACGTATGGCACGTAACCGTTATTGTTGCTGCCGTCCTGTCGATCGAAATTTTATTAGTTTCAATTGTAATTTATTTATTTCTGGTCTACACTCAAAAAAAATTAAGGGGGTAGCATTTTAAATAATTTAGATGAGGATCAAAATTAAAACTTGAATCTTTCTCTTTAATGCGATTAATCGATTTTATTCAATGATTTCCAATTTAGATATAATCATTTAGAAAATACGAGTGCCTTTTTAATTTTTTTAAGTAATTTCTTCTTAATAAGCCTGATGAAATGCAACATACAAAAATAAAAAACTTTTAGAAATAATTTCTCTATTCATAAATAATAATAAACTCATTTTAGACACATTTCTTTTCAAGTTTAAGAGGCAGGAGCTGGGACAAGATCAGATCGGAATAGAGTTATATGAATCACTTTTAATTCGACAAAAAATGAAATAAACCGGCGGTATCGTTCACCTCGAGTTACTTATCGTACAACGAACCACAAAAATTCAAGACAAGGAATTACTTAATCCTAATTAACTCGAAACATCGCGATTCCATTAAGCCGAGCTCCCAGTCATAAGCACGCGCAAATTGACTCTCGAGATTTCTATCTTTTACATGTTTCGCCGTAATTATCGGAATGAATTTCCGCGTCCGCTTTTACCGCGGCGTAATTACCGAAATTTCGAGGGGGAATGTCAAAATTCCACCTCTCTCAAAATTATTCTCTCTTCGAATATCGAAGCTCTCGCTCGGTGAGGTCCAAATGTACTTACGCTATTTTTCGGCGGGAAGGACGGCTCGGTGTAGTCGGCGCTATAACGAAAGCCGAGCGGATTTGGAACCGGTCCAGCCAGTGCCAGGGCGTTAACCCCCCTCGTGCTGCCCTCGCCCTCGCTGTCGAGTGCCGTCACACTCTCCGCGTTACTGACGCTCGATCCCGCTCGTATATCGGCTTTGACATCCGAGATATTGCTGCTCCTGTCGCTTTCGCGGTATCGATCCGCGTTCGAGTCCGTCTCCTCTGCAAACGTAAAAAAGTTATGCATCTGCGCGAGAAAACGTCGACAAAGAGCGCCGATGGGAATTTCAGCATATCGAGAGATCGCTCGACTCCTCCCGTTGCTACAACGCGGAGTACTCGTTAGACTCTGGAATTTTATCCGGAGAATTTTCTTTACTTACGTATATCGGTTTCCTGCGTCTGAGCGGTCCTTGGCCTCGGCTGCTTTATCCTGTCGCGACACTGCAGTATCAGCAGGACGATCACGACTATCAGCACGACGCATACGACCAGGCCGACGATTATCAGTATGAGCTGCCAATCGACTGGAATCAACGCTACGCGTCACACGTTCCGGTTAGAAAACTCTCAAAGACAGGAAGAAGAGAGAAGACGAGTCGAGAGAATAAAGAATCGAGGACGGGGGAGGAAGAAGTTTCAGCGTCCTGGCGGACGAAAATCTCGACAATTTTGCAGCAGAAGCGTTTTTCGTATATACGCCGCGCCGTATACGCATAATTAAAGTCTCGTAGGGAAAATTCTCGACGTCAGCGGAAGAATAATGTTTGTTTCGAGCGCAGGACGGGCATGAAAGCACGTACATGCGAGAACGAATAGCGAATCTCTCTTTCTCTCTCTCTCTCTCTCTCTCTCTCTCTCTCTCTCTCTCCCTCTCCCTTGTTCCGAGCGGGAGGGGCGAGGAGAAAGTAAAAGAGAAAAAAAGTCTACGGTATATGCAGTCAGGCACCTATATTTTGCGTGCAGTAAAAACGTCGGGCGTAATCGCACCCGTCTCCATTCGCCTCGCGTACGTTCTTACAAGCCTCTTCTCGCCTTTTTCTTTGAGCTCTTATTATCGCGCTACGTAAGACGCTTTTCCGATACGCCGCGAGCACGACTCGTCTCTTATTGCGGATATTTCAGTTCGCGAATACCCGAGGATGAGCCTAATCGGAAGCCTAATACTGATAAGGATGTAAAATCGATTTTTTTTATTTTAAATACTGTTTTAGTTCACGTACATTAGTATAAATTTCTGCCAAGTTTGATAAGAAACTAGTGATCAGGATTTAAATCGTTTTCCTAAATATTTTTCAGCGTCTGTACGGCACAAAATTTTTTTATAGTATGAATAAGATTAGGCTACGATCAGGAATTATTTATTATCAAATTCTCAATACTTGATCGATTTTTTTTCATCGGGGCAACGGGTACAGTAATACTTGGTCAGATTTCGATCCGATCCACTCTCGCTAATACCAAAAAGCTGATAATACAGGTGCGTTACTGGAAAATTACTTACTGTGGGCGGTGAGCTTGATAATGACGGAATCCGTGCCAAGGCTGTTCGTAACGGTGCAATTGTAATCGCCGTAGTAAGCCGAGATCGGATCGGCGAGAGTTACGGTGCTGACCACTCTCTCGTCCGTGTACTTCTCCTGCACGTAGAACGGCGTGTTATTGGACGAGAAGTTGAGCTCCTGCCCGGCGAAGCTCCAGACGACGGACTCGGCTTTTGGCACTGATATCGCGCTGCACTCCACCTGCTCGGGAAAGAAAGCGGATGACGAATAGGGAGAGAGAGAGAGAGAAGAGTGTAAAAGGAGAACACGCCGCGAAAAAATATAGCCGAGAGAAAGAAGTTGGCCGACGGCAAGTCAACGGGACGCGTCAGGGCGATGATCGATACGATACCGGCTCGCGCGCACCAGCTGGGCGCGACTCTTACACCCACCCGGAACGAGGCGAAACGAAAACAAAATGATATAAACAAGCGGCGACACGGAAGCGAGGAGAGAGAAGATTTACGTTTCCACGGGCTGTAATTTCGTTTCCTCGAGTTAAAAGATTCCACTATCCCTCTCTCTCTCTCTCTCTCTCTCTCTCTACTCTCGCACAACCCGACTCTTTTCGTGCCGTCTATCGAACTCGGCATTCATTTAAATATTCGATTGACTCGACTATCGCGCCGAATGAAATTCTAATTTCCAATCGATATGCAATTGGTTTCACCTAAATCGAGCGCTTTATAAATAAAGCCGGTATATATCGAATTGATTATCCTCGCGAGCGGTATCGGCAGGTGGGTTTTCGCGAGCACAACGGGCCCCACGATTTTTATTTCAATCGTCCTAACCCAATTCAGGGATTCGTAATCGCTCACCTTGACGACACCCTCGTCGGGCACGTACTGCACGCGCTGCGACACTATCGTAGGCGGGGCTCGTATGTAGATGTTCGCGTAGCCGGTGAGCTCCTGGAAGCCAGGCACGTGGGCCTTGCAGAAGTAACGGCCGGCCGTCTCCGGTCTCACGAACACACTTATGTTCGGACTGGTGGCCACTATGCGCTCCGAGTCCTCGTGGTACCACAGTATCTCCGGCGTCGGATTCCCGTCCACGTCGCACTGCAGGATCTCCGTTGCGTCGTACTGCGTCTCCACGGACTGCGGCGGGTGACGGAATTGCGGCCCGTCTGTCAATCCCAAACGGAATTTCTTAGTCTCCCATTCTCGTTCATTGAATTCAAACGGGCTCGATATTGTTACGAAAAAATGCTTGGAATAATTTTTAAATTCAAAAGACGTTAATAGTAAACATTTTTGGTCAGTTATTGAAATAATTGAAGGAACATTTGTTATTTTTCAACGACTGTATTTCAGCTGAAAATTATCAAATTCAATCTATCAAGTGATAATTTTAAAACTGAATCTTCCCGTTTGAAACGATCACCTGCTCGATTCGATTCAATCATTTTTAGTCAAATCATAATGGTACGAAAGTGACGAGTGTCTCCTTAATTCTATTGAGCAGCATATTTTTGAACTTCTTTCCCGACATCTTTATGGAATTCTCGTTTAAATTCTATCGAGAGTAGCTTTGTTTTAAAGAGCGAAATTTATTTTGCGAGAGGATGTTTTTGGAAAATAATATCGAGCTCGAGATACGTAAACATCCGCACGTATGACGTCCATAAATATCCCGAATTCCTTCTCGACGGAATTAGCGGGTGTGGGGAGTCGTCGGTCGTATTTCGGTCTCGTACTTCGAGGGCTTTCCTCGCTGGAATTCGCCTCGCGAACTCCGGGAACGTTAAAACAGTTTTATATACTCACAGGTGATATCCAGCGTCTCGGTTTCGTCGCTCTGACCAACTTCGTTGTGAACCTCGCACATTACGATCGCATCGTGAAGCTCGCGAGTTGCATTATGAATGATCATTTCCGTTGTGTAGTCCCCGATAACTTTCTTCTCGTTGATGAACCACCTGCAGAGCGAATATCGAGTCTCGATAAATCTCTTAACTATGATAAATTATTACTGCTAACGAAATAAAATTTTCATTCATTTTATTCGAGGGATAACATAAATTTACGATTCTATGGATTCGAGAGCCATTAATACGATGCGAAAGAGAGACAAAGACGACAGAATTTATCAAGTTATACGGTATTTTTTATTTCGCTCGATAATGGGCAAATAAGAAACTGCAACTCTCGGAAAATTAAGCTCCCGCAAAAATGCACGACGCGATAAAAAAGGAGGAGTATAATCTCGGGTAATTTCCTAAGAGTCGGAGATTTTTTTTCCCCGGGCTCGAATAATTGGTCCGGAGGAATCTATCGGTACACAATCACGCAGCTGGAGTCTCCGCGATCTTGTTAAATCCACGCCCGCAGTACTCGCGTACACACTCTCGCTCGGAGTAGCGATCGTATTTTTAAACCCGAGACTGAATTTTCTCTCTCTCTCTCTCTCGACTCGAGGTGTGAGCCACCGCCAAGATTTTCTACGTTGCTCGGGTTGTTTCCTTATACGCACCTTAACGACGCTCGATTACGCCGGAACGATTGACGCGTAAAAAGATAAGTCGAACCTCTCCCCCTCCCTCTTCACTCTGTCTCGCTGGAGGGCGTATAAGAGAAACGATATGGAGCGAACGCGCGGCCAGGGCGATTTCGGTTTTCGATAAAATTGTATTACCGTTTTATCGCGCGGCTGCGGTAATGTCGTATACGAGTGCAACAGAAGGTGCGCGGAATTAAATCGAGTGCCGTATGAACGATTACGATTACGATATTGTCGTCGTATTCGATTTTCTCGAGACCCCACGGCGTTTACGATTTTTCTCCATCTTGTGGATTTATCTGGACGAATTCGTACAAAATTCTAATTTAGATTATCAGGGGCAAACTAAGTCCGACGTATAAAAGTTTACTGCGCGATTTTCGATGCCGTATGAACTCGAATTCTCTCGTATCGGTCATCCGACACTCCACTTGACCCCCCTCACCTATCGATCCAATCGATTTCGTCGAGGTCGTGCAACGCGAGAGCCTGCATGGCTAGCGAACACAGTCGGAATTTGACATCTCGCACTTCTATTTCTCTCTTTTGTATATATTTTTTCATGTTCGCTTCCTGCACGTGACCTATATTTTACTCGCAGGATGTGTTTCGATTGATGTACAGAAGCAATTCAAATTGTCTCTCTTCATTCTTTACAATCCGTATCATTAAATTAAAGGGAACGAAAGCAGGATATTGAATCAAGAAAACTAATCTAATTAGCAACAATTCAACATACCTGTAATCCGTGGTCGGTGGATTCGCGTCAGCTCGACACCTGAACCTCAGTTCGGAGCCCTCGATGATCCTTCCGTTCTTGGACAAGCCCGATCGTATTTTCAACGACACTTTGGGCGCGTAACGAACCTGAAAGAGCGATGCAAAAAATTCGATCGAGTATATTTTTTACAAAACGGAATAATAGAGTGGATCTAGTTGACTCACATCAACTCTGAGCTTCGCGTTCTGCGGTGTACGGTCTGCCGCGTTCTGACTTTGGCACGTGAAGGTGGTATTGTGGTGCTCCCGACGCGGCATTACCGTCAGCACGGATCTGACGGTGTAGAGCGGGCCACCGTCGAAGGGCTCGGTAGTCGTCTTGATGCCTTTGTGGAGCACGTTGCCGAGTCCGTCTATCCACGTAATCTGCAATTCAAAAACGTTATTTAAACCAGGCCGATACCTCGCTCTCTCACGTGCGTGCACCCAGGGCTAGAACGCGCACTCGATACATCACCGGGTAACGCGAGGGATATATCGTTCGTTACACGCCCTGGGCTCGTTAAACTGGATGCCGCATCTTACAATTATATCGCCAAACGAGACTCGATAAGACACTCGAAAATGGCGAACAATTTTGTTTGCAAAAGTCGTATATATTTAATTTTACTTAAACGAGTACGAATATTGCTACTGTTTTATTTTTTACAACCAAAAAACAATTGGAAATTAAGTATGCATATGCAGTTGAAAATTCTTAAAGTATACAGTTTACACAACAAGCGAATATTGGTTTATTTTTGGTTGCTCACACTGCCCCCTTGACTCGAAATATCGACAAGGCGAAAAGCTACTGCTGGTATTATGCAGTCGAAATTGACGCGTTCAGCTATTAACGATGCGATTCGCATATTATGTGGTAAAGCCAAGCATCGCGCGTACATATCGATATACGAATCCCACTCGCGATGGATTAGAATTAATTCGTCGTGTCAAAAATGTCCCATATATCGGAGCGTCCGTTTGTGCGTTGGCTTTTATTGTGTATAAACGCTATCGCGACGATCTGGCACGACACTCGCGTGTGTATCGATAAATCCGTTATCCGATCGTATCGACAGGTATACGCTGCTCGCTCGCGCTCCGCTGTTCGCCTGCTAGACCGTGACTGAATAATTCTCGCGTGTCTCGCGTCGTTAACGCGAGCAAACAACGATATATGTTTCCGTCGGGTGATAAAAGAACTCGAGCTCTCGCCTGCGAGCTTATAAACTCGCGGATCCGCGATTTCTACGTCTTCGCACTTGCGAGAAATCGCGCTCGCTGGATTTATTAGAGTCGAGAATTAAAAATACTTCATGGGGTTGAGAGAAATGAAATTCGAAATCAGGCAGAGAATTTCCCTGAAATTATAGGAATTGTAGTATCGATTCTCGAATTACTGTTTCGTTGTTATCGGAATGAATTACAGCGAAACATTGACCGACTAATATATAATTAACCAAATCAGGACTTGGCAGTGGGTCAAGATCGGCTCAATAAAATCTAACAAGTAGAGATTAGCATCGATGGGATCGAATCGCGAGGTCCGAGCAACCTCGCACCGGCATTAAACACTAACGCATAAAAATGCTCTCACAGCCTCGAGCGATCGCGGAGCGAGATTATGACAATATCGTGCCGCTTTGGTATCGCGTTCGGATATATGCACGCTCGAGGTGCATCTGGGTCGTGCGGGAAATCACATCTAATTAGAAATCTGTTAGCGCAGTTCTCGTACTTCGCCGGTGATAGCGGATTTTCGGTGCTCGCTCGAATATGTATATATATATCTGTATATGGATATACAGATACGTCTGTGAGAGCGTGTAGGCGCGCATAGTATATCTCACCGATAGGCAACACGGATAAGCCGATACAGACGAATAGCCGTGGGGCGCGAGCGAATACGCTATATACACATCGGGGTACAAGTACGTAAATAGGCGTATCGATCGGCGTAAACGAATGCACACGGGGGTACACGGTAGCGCTTGATACAATATTTAGATGTCAAAATCCATAACTATGAATAATAGAACGAGCACCGGTAAAGCTGGAATAACGATGAAAACTTTTTTCGTGCACGATTCGTTTGCGCGCGAGTATTCACGCGTGACACTCCGAAGGAGAAAAAAAAAACATTCCGCTACGCGAGCAGAGAGTTAAATTTTTACGAATGAGCCAGCGTCATTTTTCAACGCATCATCGCGCTGTTTATCAATTAGTAGCGAAGGGAACAGATCGTTTCTTTTTCCTCTTTTGCATTTGCAGTTCCGTCCGTCTGATTTATTCTTGTGTTTTTCACTTATTGCAAATTAAATCAGCGGGGATGAATTCTTAACATGAACATTCTAAAAATTCATACCGATTAATTAACAAAAAGTTTATAATTAAATTTTTCCGATGTAATAAAGCGTTCACCCGATTTACCGATAACGTCCCCCTTGTGGTACAAATTGATCGATAACCGTGTATGAGATTTTAAATATCTCAGCGTTCCCTTGTTCCGGACTACGTTCGTACTGTCTATCGAGTCGAACCGGCCTCGTATCGCAGTTCTGTTCGATTAACTTCGACTCGCCGTGCTCGATGCGGAATTTCATTCAGGGGGGAGAAAAAAACGAGAGAATTCTGAGGGGGAAATTTTAAATCGAGCGTTTTTTATCTGTCATTTCGCGCGCGCGCAATTTTCCCTCCAAACAGGCTGTACCTCGCCGCTGAAATTACTCTCGCACGTTTCCCCTGCGGTAATCGAGTTTAAAAATGCCGTCGCAAAATGAGTTTTACGGCGCCTTTTACGAGCTGATCGAACACACCGCGCATCATTTTTTAATTCGTCCGTATGATTCAACGCGACGTGTGAAATTGAATGTAATCAATGGGAACGAGGATCGTATACAGAATGGTCTTAAGTAATAACAACGAAATTGGATCAGTGACATTCGTAACTCTTGCCGTAAATTCTAAATTTTCTTCCTCGTAAAGTACTCTTTTTCAATACTCTAATCAAATTAATTAACTTCCTTTATAGTTAGAACTTTTCATTTTGCTACCGGAATAATAGATTTGAAAAAAATTCAAATAAAAACTGATAAACGTTATATTAGGAAATTAATACCAAATTTAGTCTGAAAAATAACGAAGTTACTACTGAATTCTAAATCGGTATTGAAAACTAGGAGTCACTGGCCGGCTCTGCTATCAGGAAATTATTAGCCGTGGAATTTGTTCTGTAAAGCTTTTTTAGATTCTGAAAACGAGAAAAGAAT
Organism: Goniozus legneri; assembly: GCA_003055095.1. NCBI lineage: Eukaryota > Metazoa > Arthropoda > Insecta > Hymenoptera > Bethylidae > Goniozus > Goniozus legneri. Next base: position 18,855 of record NCVS01002438.1, read on the forward strand.
TTCAATAGTGTCCGATGTATACACGTATATACATACTCGTGTTATATACAGAAGTCTGACCCGTGAGCGGTGCAACCGATCTGCATTATCTACATGGTCCGTTGATTCGCACTCGTTATACGACCCCCGCGGGCTCTCACCGACGTTCGCGTACGGCGCCAGAAACGCGCACTCGTGTGCGTCTGTGCGCTCACACGCTCTCGGAAGTCACAATAACGCGGTCTGTTGGATACGCCAGATGGCAGGGCGACCGAAATTCTGACTCGCTATCATCTCGATTGCAATTAAAGTCGCTCGTTCATCCCGATCGGATGTTAGTTCCGTTTTATCGCTCTTGTAACAACAATCGAAGATAAAAATTCTAGCAAAAACTGGATTGCAAAAGACAAATAAAGATCGGTAGATTTCGAAATAACACTCGTAAGAATTTCAGTAGAATCCGGTCGTCGTCGACTCGACGTTATTCCTTATTTCGCGGCATAACAACTGTCTCGTATATTTTTTTGCGATATGAAGCGCACGTATAATAATCGCGGGTAGGAGAACTCGCGAGTTAGCCAAGTGCAATTAAAAGTTAACAGCGCTTCGCGCAGAAAACTTTTCGTCGGGGTTATCTCGCCAAGATGTACACATATAAATGTGTGTGTGAGTGTGTGTACACCCTCTCTCTCTCTCAGAACGTACGAATGCGTGAAAGTGCGCTCCCGGCTCGAGTTTCAAGTTGAAAATTTGCTCGAGTACCGCCATCTAGAGACCGGGTATCTCGAACTCGTCTATATCGATATTTATACGTTTCGATAAATATTATAAAAATATCGCTCCGAGATGGAAAGAAATTCCGAAACGAAAAAGAATCGTTCAGGGAAGTTTGTTCCGTTTGCGGTTATATCGACACAGTTCTGAAATAGAACGTTAAGAGTGATAGTACGTCAAGATCGAGCACTTTTCATTTCAATTCGCGATGGTAAAATTGAAGATAAATATAACCCTCGCATCGAATCGATTTCTGTATATCTCGTAATAAGATCGCAACGAATTGAGGTTTATTTGCATATAAATAATTATTTGTTAACAATTTCAATTGAGTAAAGCATTAAATAATCGAATGAACATGTTTATTCGAAATTTGCAATCTGAAGTCATACTAATTGAGCCGCATTCCAATAGAAATTGCAAATTGTACCAACTTTCTCCTCGTTTCCCGAGTTTCTTCATATTTATTCGGTTACTTATCTATTCGGGATCTCGAAAGAAGGGTGGTAGCGATCAAAGCGCCCTTCGCGTTTGTTTACGCGGCATTGTGACCCGCTCGGTCTTATTCAGGAGCTCCCGCGACGAAGAAAGTTTCGTATGAAAAGGCGTCGGAGCTCGCGCAGTGACCGAGTCGCGTTCACGCTCGCGCGTTGCCACTTTTGTCTGTACGCGCGCAGCGAAATAGGCGAAATGCGTAGAGTCGAAATGCAGAGGGAGGTTGCAGATTAACGGTGCAAATTAGCATATCGCGGCGTACCCGGGGCTTTGCGAAGCCGAACAAATTTAATTAGCGCAACTCGCGCGCGGGCCCGCTCGAGAGTACAATTTCCGCCCCCGTGCACGTCGCTAAACTCGTACCCGAAGACCGACTGGGGGATGCTGGCGATGATTTCGCGTTTTGCTTCTTCGAGTTCATTCTCGCTAGCGAGAATTGGTGTATCAGCTCTCGCACTATTTTACTTTCGCCATTTCGGTTAACCTTTCGCGAATGCTGTCTCGATACAGCGAGAAATTACACTGTTTATTATCGATAGTGTCGATATTAAAATCCCTAAAAAAAAAAATTATACGAATTTTCTCATATCGGTTCGAACACTGGGTCCTTTGGGTGTATCGGGAGATCAATTTGCGCAAAGTGAAATTTCATGTATAATGTCTATAGGAGCTCATGCGAATTTCATGCGACGTAATGTTGTTTCTGGACGAAATGCTCGTCTCTGCGAAGGAAAAAATGCTCCGCTGCTGTGCACTCTGTTAATAGTTACACGCGTTCCGAGCGAATGAATATATGTTAAATACGTGAATACATAATATATGAGTAAACATATGTGTTTCGAATTGCATAGGTATACGACGTTTCAGAAACGGAGGGCCATAAAGAACAGTTGGACGAATAAACAGTTTCCGTTTTTTATTATCTCAAAAATATTCCAATTTCGAAGCTATGAACATTCTTAGCCAATCGATCCAATCTACTCCGAATGAAATCATAGGATAAAAAATTAATAGTCGCGTATTTTAGAAACATCCTGTAACCATTCTCTCAGTTTACACGGTGGCACTTTACTTCGCATTAGACCAGCCATATGGGCTAACTCACTCGGCCGTTCTATCACAAAATTACTCGAGATAAGGATCTGCCTAGAAAAATGCAATTACTTCGTGCAATGTTGGAGGACTTGATGAGCGATAAAATTTTTTTAATAGTTTGCTATTAGCCGCTCTCGGAGCATTTACTTAATAAATGGGCGAACGAAGTGTCGTTGAGAGTATGAAAAGGATACGATGCACCGGGAGATAAAAACGAATTAGTGGCTTTTGGGAGACCGAATTCCTAAAAATTGGCGAATAAGGGCAACTCGGGCGCAAACGCGGAGATCGGAAAATCCGGAAAGGGCGAGAAACGCCCAGCAAACGCAATATCACATGCGAATCATGGTAAATACGTTCACTTCTCAGAAGTACTGATATTACATGCTGGTTAATATTAACATTCGCATTACGCGAGTCTGAGACACGAAAACCCCGCTTGTCACTGAGAACCCATCCCGGAAAATCTCCTGCTGTTTTATTCATTCCCCAAAAATTCATGAATCGCGAAAGGGAGTGCGCTAAAATTCGTACAAAATGCACAACTTCGCGTTTCAACTTCACTTTGTGCCCGGATGATCGATTCTTGGTTCCGAGAAAAAGGGAAGAGTCCGCGTCGAGATGAATAAAATAAAATCACTAAAACTTTCGAACCGAGAAAAGACGTCTAATGAAAATTTATCAGATATAACGAAAAACGTCGTTCGATATCGCGAGGACGAAGTCTAATGAATTCCTTGATTATCAGAAAATACAAAGCGGCGGAAAAAGAAGAGAGGGACCTCGTTATTATCGCAGCAAGACGAAAGTCGACTAGGAGACCTCGTCCATTGTCGGTGACGTGTAATTCTCATCAACTTCTTCCCCCTCCCCTCTTTGCTTTCCCCTCTCGCGAGCCGGCTTTTATCGTTTCATGATAGCCCGATGCGTTCCGCGATGTTATAAACCGCTTTGCCACGCGCTAGCTCGCTTCATTTTTATTTCAATTTGTGTAGTTTGCTCTATCCTTGCTGTCATCCCGTTCCCCTTACCCTCCCCACCCGCACTGCTTGCTTTTATCATCTTGCTTTTTGCCAACTTTTTCTTTTCTTGCCTCAACCGAGGCAAGAGAAACCGCTTCTCGAAATAAGAACGGAGGTGAGTGAATCAGGGGGAGGGGGGATGAGAGGATCAGAGCGACGAGGGCTTACCCTAAAATACATCGCCCGTACACGATCTTATATATGGATGCTGACAAAAAGTTGAGAGGTTTCCTTCCTAGAGGAACAACGGATGGAGAACGAAAAGAGAGAGAGAGAGAGGGGTATAGAAGAGAAGTATAGTGAGAGACACAGACTTGAAAACTCTACATTTAATTATGTGTATAATGTTAGCTTCTCACTGTTAAAAATCTTTAAAAATTAAAGAATTTGAAAAATAAAAAAAATTTGAAAAATTAAAAAAAAATAAATAACTTACAAACATATATTCACATGTAAATCGCTTAGCCCGATATTCCTGGGAATTTGAAAAAAAGTTCGGTATCGGCTGGGGTTATACATATAGCACCTGGGTCATGCGTTGACTTGCGAGAAAATTTTTTGAAATCTTATATTCGTGAATTAGTTGCATTTCATCGAGCTGTAGACAACGAGAGCAATCTAGAAACAACATCCTAGGTGATTTAAATATAAATATGTGTTTTAAGTTTTTTGAACTTAATAGTACATTACGATACAAGAAACTTAAGTAAGCGATTATTGAACCGTGTGAAAGTTTCTTTCCACAGAAATAGCGACATATATTTATGTCGATGTATCTTTAATTGAGAATATATATTTAAAGACGTGAAACATATATGAATTAATATATCAAATTTTCATGTTCTGAAAAATCACCCAAACCCAACCAATAACTGACTGAAACAAAGTCTGCTTAACTTCTACGAGCGATTCGTCATCCTTCTTGACCTATATGCTGGAACCTCTTATTGTCCATTCTCATATTAATCGTTCTCATAATTCATAACCGATTAAATAATGTTGATTGTATATCACATATTACTAGTGAATATGTAGTAAAAACAAG